>CAJNIZ010038513.1:23206-65825 GCA_905231905.1 Symbiodinium pilosum
CCCCCCCTACCCCCCCCCCACCCCTGGTGGGGCTGTAAGGGAGAAAGGAAGAGGGTTTTCACCCTCTCCGCCTTCGGCAACCATCCAACACGCCCCCCAAGGTCGGCGGACCCTAAGCAACCCTAGGCCCAGGACCCCGAACAACAACTCCTGAACAGTCCCAAACCCCGTTACACGGCGCTGCTACTACGTACATGCTACTGGAGTAGGGGGCCAGAAATGTCACGACCCTGCCAGGTAGCTGCACCCCAGATATGCGCTGCACCCTCTCCAAGCTTGCAGCTAAGACCACTCAGAGGAGCGCTTACCACTGATGTTCCTTCTCTTGGTTGCTTTCTCTCACCCAGATGTTGCAGGAGAGCCAACTCTGGTGAGGCACGCGGACTTCAGAAATGAGCGATGCATAAAGTCGTGCTGATTTGGAGAACTCTTTCTGTTGACCCTGCGAGTTTCACGTCCAGCGGTAATGCGGCGCAGCATTTTGGGAGCGTCGCCCTTCAGCGGCTGACGTGCCTCGGCTGCCATGAGCGAAGCCAACAAAGACGGCACTGACAACCTCGCTTTGTTAAGCTCTCCTGAAAGCCAGGCCCCGCCAGGCTGCGCCCTCAGCATGTGCAAAGTTCCCGTGCAGCATCTCACAGCTGCAACGCGAATGAATTACATGTAACTATGCTGAATTAGTTGTGCACAGAGCTGCAGACGTGCATCAAGGTCTGCTGTGCATATTTGCTTGTCCTTGCAGGTCTGGACGCATACGCACACGCCAAATCACCCGGCACACGTTTGAAGCTTCAAGGTGCAGAGGTGCGAGTTGCAGCCTGACTGTCATGCTAGCAATCCTGGCAGGCAGCGCCGTCCTGGCTGAATACCGATGTAGCACTGGTCAACAGAGTCCTGCTGTAGGCATTTTCCAGCGAAGCTCGCAGCGGGCGAGCCGCAATTGGATGAACTCCGGTAGATCGACTGCAACAGTTTCCATGACGTTTCATTCCAAGCAAAGGAAACTGTCGACATCCTCTCAGCACTGCTCTTGAGCTTTCATAGCTGTCTGGCTTGCCCATAAGCTTTTGCTTACTGCATGTCAACCTTTTGCGACGCTTCCAGCTCCAGCTTCAAGCAAAAAGGATGTCCTGCAAAGAGGATCATCCTCGGCAGGTACTCAGACTTGCCACAGGGGAGTGTTGGATGGGCGAACATTCACACTAGGATTCCATAATGTTAGAATCAGCAAGGAATTTTGGCAAAGCCATACTGACTCACCAGAGTGTCATGGGCGATGGCCCCTCAAGTTGCAGACCCCAGCAACGGTGAGCCGGGTGACCCGCTGCTGCTATTACGTGACTCGCTTGTGGCTTTTCGCGGCGACTTGGATGACCTCTTCCAAGCCCAGCAAAGGCACAACGTGACTCGCCGGCGGCTGCAGGACCTCTACGTACGGCTTCTCTGGAGCAGTCACCGCACAGAACCAGAAAGCTCAAGTGTGGGCATTGCCGGCATAGGCAAGCTGTCTGATGACTCGCCCAACTCCAAGGGTGCCCGCGCAAAGAGGCACTCGCTTGGTCTTGCAGGCCTCGGTGGCGAAGACGAACTCCGCAATTTAGTGTTGCAGTTCCTGGCTTTGGATGAGCCTCTGGCTTCTGGCAAGTTGACACAGGAAAGCATCCAAGACATTTGGGCAGATGAACTTTCGGGTGCATCAGCACGAGTGTCTGCACTGATCAGAAGAGATGGTATGAGCTCTGACTGCCGTCAATTTGCACTGGTGAAGGATGGTCTCAGGCCAGGATGGATATGGGGTCCTGCATAGGCCTGCATAAACAGCACCATCACAGTTGGACATATGTGTATCCATTAGCGAGATTGACTGCATTGTGGAGGTGGCGAATCACGCAGCAGAAAGACTTGTCTGTTGTGGAGGCCATGACTCAGATAATTTTCCATTTTCTGGTTGAAGCAGAAAGATGTCAACAGATTGGCACTGCCATGTTTGCCTGTTAGGATGCCTTGGCTGCAAAGGCCTGCACTTCATCGTTTCAGAAGTCAGTGTTGGCTTGGCAAGTTGAGCTTAGCAGTTGCCAGCACATCCAGCACGAAGCCTTTTGAGTGCCTCTTTACGGCTCAAGTAGGCAGCCAATCAAAGGTTCTGGCAAGCTGGAGGCCATGTCTGTGGGGCTGCTTCTGACAGCGAATGCAGTACCCTGCGGGTCGTAGCACGGCCAACTAACTTCTCTTGGGGCTTGAAGGGCGACTATGAAGAATGTAAGCATTTGATGTGGCAGCCAGACAATCAAGGCACGCCAAGCGCCAGCATATTGGCTGGGATGTAAGAGCAAAAAAAATGCTGAGTGAAGCGTACCACGTTCCTTTGCAGCAGGTGCGTTCATGCAGGGTCATTTTGTGCGTGGTAACCGCTGGTAGCACTGTTGAATGCAGAAGCTGGTTTGCCGTTCCGAGGATCACAGCGTGCAGGACATGCACTTGTCCTCTACGTACAGGAAGAACCGGAGGCACCAAAGACTGCTGGAAGGCAAGCCTTCATGTTCAGGGTCGCTTGAGAGACCCCTGGCCAGCAAAAGAACACAACTCCTGTTGGGTGCCACCGGTGTTAGGCTGGGTAACCACCAGCTTAAAGGTAAGGAGTAAGAACGTTGTACAGGCAGAAGCAACAGCTTGTGTTGCACCTGCTCATGCTAAATCAGATACTCAAAATCTCGCAAGTGCTCCAAGCGCAGCTACAAGCCCTCATGCAGCGCATCAGCCAAGCAAGGATCTGCCTCTGAACCGTGTGGTGTCACGCTAGGTGCAAGTGTGGCTCTGCAGCATTTGTTGATTGCCTGAGCTGTTCTGCATTGCACCTTTTGTGGCAACGCGCCAGTCCCGCACTGATACTCACTTCCAATTGCGGGTACTGCAGGCGCATCATGCGCCCTTCAAACCTGTTTGGGAGCTGAAGGAAGCGCTGCCGCCGCTGCAACTTGATGTCAAGCATCTGTGACTTATAGGCAGATGACAAATCATTTCTCCTGGAGACTCTCTGTATTTGCGAGGTCAGGGCCATCCAACATGTCACCCTTGTTTTCGCCAGCGTCACCCACTTCTCGTGTGCACCTCGTTTAGCCAGTGCGCACCTGCGCATGGCGGAGACATACATGCTGAGCTAGACGAGGAGACGGCCACAATCCGATGGAATCGACCATTTCCTTCTTACAAGATGCCTCCTGCTAGCATGCTGCAGAGTCAATCATGCACCAATGTGGCCAACAGCTTGTGGACCAGTCACCGAAGCTCAGTCCCTCAAGAATGACTACTGCGGAGAACTTCGCTGGAACACCAAGCACCTTGTTGGCATTGGCTGTGGCTTTGTAATGGTTTCCGTTGTGCTGAAGCCTCTCTTATGCTGCCTCTTGGAGTAAGCCCTCCGTAGTCATCCGAGGGGTGCCGTGATCATTGCAAGCTCCATCTTAGGTGGGCCTTCCAGAGGCGTCCAGATGGGGGATTCTGGATGAGATGACGCAGGCAAGCAAAAGGAGTGAGCGTCCAGGGCGCTTCGACAGTTTAGGGTTAAGGGAGCGCAGGGTCTCGGGGAGAGAGAGTGTTGTTGTGGGCACAGGGCAAAGCCGCAAATCCTAAAGTGCTCGGCCAGGGGGCACCTTTGACATTTCAGATGGTTAGCTTCTACTTTCATGTCCACCCGAATCCACCCCTGTGCAAAGGTCGCTCGAGGAGGCCGATCTGTGGAAGTTGCAGAACCTACGGGTAGTTAGTAAGGAACAAGGGGAAACAATCCCTATGTAACCCTAATTCCCTACTAACCCTCAGTAGGGGAATGTATAGATTGGCAAGGACTCCGTCTCGGACGGCCGAACTTGCCCACACGATAGTGCTTCCACCCCCTCATCAAAACTATCACAACAACATGGTTACCAGCGTAGCTGCAGGGACTGTTTGTTGAGGGAAGGTGTGCGTGTCCCAAAGGGAGATCGACTTAGTCCAACTTAGTGCCTTCGAAAGGCAGCAAGAAAAGGCAGCGTGGCAACTTGCTAGCTGTGTTGATGCCATGCCAGCCTCCGCCCAAACCATTCTCGATGGTTTGGCAAGGTAGACAAGCTGGACGATCTGAAGAAGGCGGAATCATTGGAAGCGCAGAGCTTTCCACATACGGTCTATGCAAGGTGATTGAGTCGTACCCAAGCGAAGGCTGTGCGCCAAAGAAGACGAACATGATAGAACTGATTGCTTCTTGTACCTTTGCTGAGGCCGAGCTTATGCAGATTTGGCAGATTGCTTGGGCTCGCTCCCTGGTGACATGAGGCAAGGTCGTCACAGAAGACTGGTCCCTGTCTGGCGAGGTGAGAACCAGGTCCTGGAGCTGCTTGGCGAAGAGCCTCCTCCCCAGAATTCCTCGTAGCGACCAAAAGTTTCAGATCACTACCGCCCAGGTACAATCGGAAAAGCTTATATGTAAAAGCATTGAAGCTGGACCCTTCGCGCTGCCCTCTGTTCTTCAGGCAGAAGGTGGGTACAGAAAGCTCTTGCCATGGAGGTTAAAGGATGCACAGGAGCACCTTTCCAAGTTGCTTCAGGCCTGTCTAAAAGCTCCGGGAACCAACACCACGCAAAGATCTGATTCTGCAAAACCAGGAGGGAGAGCAGGTTCGGATCCGTGGCAAAGCTCGGGGCTGGGTCTTTCCCAGGGCAAGACGTATCCGCCATGCTGCCGTCATTGCCTCCTTGCCGCTATCTTGCTCAACAGGCTGACCTGAAACAGACTTTGAATGTGAGCAGACTCTTTGACATAGCCCGCACGTGCGGAAGATCATACGATATCAGCAGATTTGTTGTTCCCAACCTTATCCAGAGAAACACGCCATGGCGATGTTTCGGCTTGAAGCTCAGCACAGAAAACAGGGTGAAAAAAGTCTCTGTTGTTCTTTGTTACACAAGGGCATCAACCCAAAGTGTGCTCTACTGAAGGCCATTCCTGGTGGCATGCCTCTTGCAAGCAAGGGCAGCATCCGCAGAGGCCTTTGATGTGCCAACCTGTGCCTAGCGGCAGTTTGTATGAGCGTTGACTGGAAGGATGGAAGCTGTTCTGCCGACAGCGCGGCGGCAGGACCCACACTCGGGGATTTGTAGAGCGTCACGCGTTGACTCTTTTCGGGCGTTGCACGCAGAACACTGTAGGCTCCTGCATCATAATGCCGCAATCAGTTGAGACCTTGGCGCAAGAGATTGACGGAGTTGCCAAGGACTGACTGCACGTTCCATCATTCCACAGTGTGCAGACCAGAGTGGATGACAGCATCATGGCTGAACGAAGTGCGCCACCGTTGCTGAACCCGCAGGACATGCAGGAGATGTGTCCTTTGTACGACTCCCGCATCACCCCATGGGCGCTCTGGGCGCTTGGGATAATCAAGCGGGCAACAGGTACCATGTCCATGGTGCAGGACTCTCAGCCAAAAGCAGCGAATCAGAAAGTCTCCTGTGCTACAAGTTTTCTGACTTGCTTCATCCGAGGTCTTTGTGGCCATCAGGCAGGGTCATGTTCCTAGCCGGATGACAACCAGGTATGCTCCCATGTTATGTCAGGCGTGCATCCAGAAGACTTCGCGGATGAGAGACCCCACCGCAAATCAGGAAGAAGGTCGGATTTTGCACAAACAATGTCGCATCGTCGCCAGGTACACCGCATCCGTCATGACCATAGTTGGCCGAATCCTCCTGGGTCTGTACAAAACTCGAGATAAGGCACGTTGCATGATGCGCCGCTGATGCGACTTAAATGGAGGATGGCTCCCATGCTTTTGCAGTCATACGTCAACGTTCCGACAGAGATGCTTTATCGCGAAGATGTGCTCGAGGTCTTCAGCTTGGAGCAATGAACGCAAACTTTCTCAGAAATTTGCCGACTTGCACTTCAAAAGGTAGAAAACATCCACGCGCCGCATTACGATGTGGATGGCAATCCCAACTTTTATTGGTTCGAGGCACGCTCAGCGTTGCTTCACCAATTGCTCACGAAGGGTGGGGTGCACACAACTTGAGCCAGGCGATCGTACCAAAGATTGTACTGAGGAGAGCATTACAGCCTGCTTGATTTGGCAACATGCTTAAGCTGACTCTCAACAGTCTTGTCTTGCCTGTAGCTGTAGCTAGTACCACGACCCAGTATCCTTGCCAGGAAGCTATATGTGCCTTTGATGACCTGCTTCTACAGCGCGCTGCGCAAGCTGAATGTTGAGAACAGCAGTATGACAGGACAGGGCTGACAGAAAGCACATCCATGCTGGACTGCGCTGCATACCAAAGGATCGATGAACAAGTCTTTGCTACTTGCAACCCGCAGTCACGAAAACGTCTCAGAACAAGTTCTGCTACCACTGCGCAGCAGCGCTCAAAAAGCTATAAAAAGTTGGGCATGGGTTGCGCAACAAATGTTTAAAGGAAACCATGTTTACACAATTTTTAGAAAACAACACGTCTTGGCTCGGACCCAGCACAGTTTTCCCGCAACGTTTTCCGCAACCGCGGCCGAGGTTTTCCAAACTTCATTTTTGCAGGGGCGAAGTCCACATTTTTCGCAGCGACCTGCAGTTGTTTCTTTTTGCTCCTCATTTGATGTGTTACTGAAATTGAAGAAGAACCTGGGACGATTTCGGAATTGGTATCTTTGCACGGAATGTGAATAGAACCTTGGACCATCTAGGATTTCCGTACAACTCCAGTGAACTCTCACAACCTTCTTTATTAAGTTGAAGTTGCATCTGGGACCACATAGGAGTTCGTGTCGAGCACCAAGATAAAGATACCTAGCCAACCTTAAGTATGCGCTGGAAATTTAGAAGCTAGGGTGGGAAACTGCTTGGGATGTGTTCAATCTCTAGGGGAAAGCGAGTAGTGTTTCATGACCTAAAGATCTGTTAGGCAGGAGCCAGGGAAGCATCTGTGGTCCTATGCAAACATGTAGGAGTCCTTTTACAGCTTCAGAGCTCTGGACCTTCATTCTTCCTGCAGCAGGCGCACTAATTAGCAGCCATGCTGCATGGGTGCGCGTGAGCCCAAACCCATCCGAGAGCATGATATGCAAGTTTGCAAAGCCTTGCAGCACAAGGGTGGCAAGCCTCCGTGTCTGCGCCGCACATGGCGTAGCTGACTTGCCGGTTGACCACCATCATATATGATGACTAACAAACGCAAAGAAGGCTTGTCTCCACACTTTGGATATTTACCAGTGTCCGCATTGGAGGTTAAGCAGTCTAGGGGTTAGGGCTTTGATTTCTAGAGCTTAGGGCTTAGGATTTAGGAGACTATGGCTTAGTGTTTAGGATTGTAGGGTTCTGGGTTCTAGGGTTTACTATTTAGGGTGTAGGGTTCTAGGGCTTCATCGGTCAGGCGTGTAGGCTTTGAGTGTAGGATGTTGTGTTTTGGGGTTCTAGGGTTTTAGGGCTTAGGATTCTAAGGGTTCTTAAACTGCACAAAACTTAATCCGCAACCTTCGACGCTAAAATGTTGGACCCTAAACCCTAGACTCCCAAACCCTAAGCCCTAGAATCCTAAGCCATTCACGCTCCCCCGGCACCGGGGTAACACAATGCTGGGGCTGTTAAGGAGTCTAGGGCCGCCTAGGGTCTGGGGGTTTAGAGTTTAGCATTGTAGGCTTTAGGGTTTAGGATTCTGGGGTTCTAGGCTTTGGGTTTTGGAATTTTAGCGTTTAGGGTTTTGGATTCTAAGGTTCCTAAACCCTATAAAACTAAATGCGCAACCCTTAGCGCTAGAATCCTAAACCTCACCTCTGGCATTTTAAAACACTAAGCACATGGGCCACATTGAAGAAAGAACAGTTCGCAACACGTATTGGCAAAACTTCTCTGTCCACTATTTGCGCTTGCTGCGGTGTAGATGATCCCTCAATGCCGGGAGCAAAACCATTGCATGATTCCATGATAATTAGCACCATCTCAACATGCTTCGAAGCCACATGCTCACTTGTCCATCCGGACACATGCAGCGACATGGCTGGTGCCAAGGATCCCACAAGCAAGCTGCACAAAGCCTGGGGCCACCTTTTACGATGCGGCAGCAGGAAGCATATTTGGTGGAACACCGCAACAACCTCCTGCAAATTGTGCAGCGAGAATGGGCTTTGTCCGCTACACGTGGTGTGGCTCCAACTGCCCCGGGCCTAAAGCCGAAGCCGAATCCAACACCATCGCTGAACCTACTCCAAAGCCAACAGCATGTGCTGAGACTTCACCCAAATCCTCCTCGGGGCAGGAGTTCAAGTCACACATCAAGGTCAAGAGCACGGTGTCAGTGTACCGGAACTTCACTTTCTAATCATGCGACATCGTGGAAGGTGCCGGCGCCATGCCAATGCATTTGGCCAACTACGGCACCGAAGTTTGCGACAGCTTGATCCCTGTCGCAACTCCATGAACGCATTGCATTTTGTGACTTCCTTCCGTGAAGCTGAAGGGGACTTCGCAGCAAATCCGCAGGCAGTTCCACTTCCCACCTGTGTGCAAGTGTTTCGCCTGAGATTGAGGGCGAACTGAAGCCCAGTCTTGCTTCATGCAGCAGCAAAGGCCCCTACCAGAACAGGCACCATTTGATGCAAACAAGAGCGTGAAAGGCTTGACATTACTCCGTCTGGAATGGTGCTTCGCCATCCCACCCAAAAGCGGAAGATGAAGCTGAACTGAGTTCAGGCCACGAAAACCCTTTGTTTTGCGTCAAGAGCAATATTACACCTCCTCACCCTGCAGGTTTTTTCGCCAAGATCCCCCTCACCTCGGCGACAAGCACAAATCTGGCACGGCGATTTCATTTCCCGCAATCCAGGTGCAGCAATATATCGATGTCCGAAAGAGAGTAGGGAATCATGAAGGAACACACATGTGCAGGTCCCCAAACATCCCTCACGCCAGGGAAGCAAAACGCAGTTATATGCAGTTATAACCGCTACGAGCACGAAAGAGCGTTACAACTAGGAAGGGTACCACAATATGCTGCAGTGGGATTGGGGAATCAAATCTTCGAGTCTTCGTAGGACGCATCATAGCAAGCACACGAGAGACCGCCGCGAAGACCTTTGCTCAGGCGTATCACAAAATCTCATGCTGATCACGCGCACTCAGTACCCCGTACCTTTGCTGTTCAGGATCATTATTTATACTATTTGTTAGACCATTTCTGTGATTACCTTTTTATAGCTGTTTCTAAAGATTGGTACAGTTATCAGTATAATGGTAGTATTAGGATGCTTCCTCATATGTGTGTTGCCGTGTTTTCTTTCATGTCTACCATTGCCTTTGTCATTACTGCTATTACCTGTATGCCTATATGTGTTTTCATTATCATTGTCACCACTGTCACTACTTGTGTTCATATTGTTGTGGCTAATATGGTTATTACATTTCATCTTCTTACTGTCAGTGTTAAAGTTGAAATTTTGATTTCATTACATATTTTTGACCACTATACTACACTGATTATTCTTCCTTTCTTACTGCTGCTGCTGCTGCTGCTGCTCCTCCTCCTACTACTACTGCTACTACTTTCCTTTCCTTTCCGTGGCGCAAGAGTCCAAAGGCTCCCTGGCGTAGTCGGCAAGCGATGGCTTGATCGCTCGGCTACTTTAAGCAGCTACCTCTTTGAGGTCCCAAACCCATGTTCAAACATTGTCGAGCAAAAAGCGAAAGATGCATACGAGTCCGTCCCGAGGGACCAAGCGACCCGCAGGCTGTACAGCAAACCCTGGCCGAGAGCCCTGCAGTTTGCACCCGCATCTTTGCAAATCATTATCAATTCAAATCACACGAAAGCACTGTCTAAAGAGGGAGAAAACATTCATCCAACATTTGTGAGTGACCATGCCGCTGTACAATCACGGCCATTGCCGGCACAGACCCACCTCTATGTTCGCGTCATCAGCCTGGCGCGGGGTCCGCTAACTCAAACGACGCTGAGTGAAGGACTGCTCATGTAGACATCCAGCAGCATTCTTTTCCATCAACTTCCAGCAGCATTCTTTTCCATCAACGCCCCTCATAGAGTCGAAAACCAATTCTGCAGAGCTCAATCTTGTCCGCAGCAGAAAGGAATTCAGGATTCCGCACATGATAGCCAATAATGACTAATCGGTTTCCTAGCCAAGCTTGAGTAGCATGCCTTACGCGTGGGTTGAAGCAAATGAAAGGTCGCACAAGTTGCACTAATCTGCCCAAGCGTCCTTCAACCTCATGCTGGCCAGTTCCATCCTCAAGATAACTCTCCATGCTGAAAGTCTGAGGCAGGTATCAGTGTGTTCTGAACGACTGCGGAGTTGTTCGAGTCCTTATGGGCATTGGACTGGATATTCAAGGAGATCCCGGCTGAAGAGAACCACGCCTGTGGAGCCACGCTTCTAACAACCGACGTTATCAGCAGGGTGACCAACGGAAAACTTCTGGAGTTGTTTAAAATGCCCGCAGAACAACCATGGATATATGCGCCCATGAGAAACGAGCACGATCCATTCATCTCCAAAGAGTGATGAAAGTGTCGCGTGCAGGAAGGCAAGTGCAGCGTGAGAGCCAACAAGTCCTCCTCCCACAGCCAGCGATCATGAAGCGCCTGCTTCGCAATGTGTTCGCTCTCATGCTCAGCCGACATTGACTCCAGTTGCAACCCGTTCGGAATCAGCAGATTGAATCCTCGCCTGGTGATGGGGCTCCTGTCTGGTGATGGCGAATAGCCCTCTAGACTGTCTTCGGACCTCTCATGCGAAGCCTCCTCGGAGAAGTCGTAACCTGGGCATGTGGGCTCCGAGTCCCCCAAAGCATCTGTCTGTGGCGCCGCCATGCCAAGTATTGAGGGAGCCTCCAGCGGTAGAAGTTCCTGCCGCTCCTCCACTTCAACATCAGGTGGCCTCTCCATGTGCGAGAGTAAGTCCAGGATTTGTTCCCTTTGGGAAGCCATATTGAGTAGAATCACAGCTGCCATGAATACAAAGCCGATCCCCTTGGGCTCTCTTATGCTCACATGGGCGCAGCACTCACGACAAAGAAAACTCGCCAGAAGTACTCACCGGTTGCGTCAAGGTTCCACACCTGAGTCCAGGGCATTCGAGGACATGACAGATATGCCGCAGCATCCAACCAGAGACTTGTGTGTTGAGAGCAATGCCTCATTTTTCAGCAAGTCGGTCACTGCATGCACGAATACGGCAGCATTCAACGCTTCGGTGAGCTGCAAGGGGAAAGAAAATTTTGCCACCACAGACAGGTCCACGGCTCCTCATCCCAATTGCTTTGAAACCTGCATGGCCAGATTTGACCTTTGGGCACGATCCGGCTTCAGGGAGCATCCGCAAAGCTGCAAAGCGCTGCTCACACAAAGGGCGCGCAAGTGCAAAGCAAGTTGCTGTGCACTGTCTGACAGGAGGCCCGTTTGCAATAAAAAGACTACGCTCTCCCCCGTCATCGAGTCCGAAATCGGCCTCACCGGGTGAAATCTTGCCAGCGCGTGGTCCCCAGTGCAATGCCGGATCACAGCCTTGAGATGGTCGACCAGAACACTCGTCGTGAGGCCTGGAAGGGTCTTGACGGGGACGAGCTTCTTCGAGTCAGCGTCCCAGGCCAACACCGGCCAAAAATTCAGGTCCTCCGAAATCCAGCCGTGGGCTTTAAACTCGGCCAATGCCTGTGCATCGGTCTCCAGGCGTTCCACCCTGCATAGGATTTTTTTGAATAGACACAGTATGAGCGTGGACCTCATCGGACGTTCCAGCTTCTCCGGATTGTTCTTCTTGGTCTCTCTCCACGCTGCTTGGACACGATACAAAGCCCCGACGATGCTTGACTCACACCCTATCTTGGCGTGAACAACGTACGAGACTTCAGATCTGAGCATATTTAGCCCATCTTCGTGGCGCAGCGCCATTCGAGACAAGAGCGACACCTGCTGCTCGAGAGCAGCAATTCTCCCAGTTCTCACCTCTCCAACATCCTTGTTCCAGGTCCAGCTTTGCCACTCCTGAGTCTGGGAGTCGCCTTGGTTTGAGGCCTTGCTGCTGGGCTGTCATTGCCTTTGCCGCGTCCACCAATGCCTCCTTTGTCATTGGAGCGTGGAAACTTCAGAGGAGTCTCGCCTTCTTTCTGCTCCTTGGAGCCTCCTGCCTGTTGCCCACTTGGCATGAGGCTGTCGAAGAAGGCAAGTTGTTGCTCTTGAACTGGGTCCATGTGCTCCGTCATGGCGCCCAACTGTGTCTATCAGTGACCCTACTCTTGAGAAGCACGCACCAGAAAAAGCAAGTAGGCATTCTTCCGGTGCTCAACACTGAGATCAACCAGCGTGGCTCTTGTGTTGTCGTCTGAGTATCCCCACCGGTCTCCGTCTTGCAGCAGAGCTCGATAGAACAACCGCTGCTGCAACTTTGTACTCCTCTAAGCGAATCCTACCTTCCTCGTCAAAGACTGGGACCATGACCGGGGAGTCAATCGCACCTGCGACACGTCCTTGCGACCATCAATGTACCTGCCAAGCTGAACAATAAGAACAGCCCGACCACGAAATAATAGCCCTTGGATGCCCGACCTCGCTCCACTCATGAAACGCCTGTGTGGGAGCCCATGATCTTGCCCTTGGCACCTCAAGCAGGAAGACAGGGCCCCCTCTCCACGACACCCTGCACCACTCTCCTTTCTTCCCATCTAAACCACTGCTCCGACCTTTCCGAAAGAAGAGCCATCACAAACTCAGAGGCATCGCATTGTGTGGGGCCAAAGCTCCACGTGGGGCAAAGACTTCTGACCACAAGCTGCCTAGAGAGAACTAGGGTGCTTCCCCTCTCAGCGCTTTGCCCGCAAAGTGCAACCACCCCCGCGAGCTCCGCCGGATTGTACCCCTGTAGAGCATGAACCAGTGAGAGCACACTCGCGTTGACATAGCAAAGCTGATGAGGGTTACCCAGCCTGATATTGAAGGTCCACGGCGCACTTGGGGCGGAGGATCGCTGTCCTGCCGCGTCTGTGCGAGCAAGTCCAAGCGCCTGCCGTATTGTGAGCTGTCCTGTCACTTTCTTCTTGTTGGCGGGTCGCTTGTCTGCCTACGTGGATTGCTCTTGTCCACGCTTGCCGGATTTGTCTCTGTGCCACTGGCCTGCTCCGTGACGATGGAAGACCGGATGTCTCTCCCAGAACCTTTCCGAAAAGCCTGCGCAAGAGGTGACTGCCGAAGGTCAAAGGCCTTGTATGCGGCTATCGTGGCACTGCGGCGAGGCTTGGGGGCCTTCGAGTCTTGTCCCGCGGAGTCCTGTTGTCCCATTCTCTTGAGACTGCGGCCGGCCACGACCTGAAATAGCGCTGGGCACTGCCCTGAATGGGTCATGGAATTCTTAGCCTTGCTGTCACAGAACTGACAGGGCTTCCGAAAAATTGATGCCAGGCTCTTGCGTGTGCTGATTGCATCTGCAGATACCTGGGCCCAGGCTTGCGCGTGTGAGCTTCTCCAGTGCGGCTTCACCCGAGCTCCGCTAAGTAGAACCTGACCACACAGAGCAGAGCGTGATTTCAGCGCCAAAATTGAAGCGGCGTACTGGTTAAGCTCCGAGTTCAGTGCCGAGTAGAACGGTGCTCCATCCGTCAGGAGAACCTTGTGGTCAAAGCGGTCTTTAATGGCTTCAGGAGGCTGTGGAGGGTGCAGGGCATGTGCCTGCTCTGTCTGCACATAGAGCTCGTCCATTCTGATTCCACTGGCAAAAGCAGCCTTCACCGCCAGACAGCCCCCCATGGTAATGTGTTTCTTCAGTGATTGCCAATCGCACTGCAACTTTAAACAGAACTTGCACATAGGAATTCCGAAAATCGAGTGCCTGGGCTTAACATACGTTACCTTGGCATTCTCATGCGTCTCCTTGTGCTGGCTCTTTATGTGCATCACCAAGCCGGCCTCCGAACCAAAATACAACCCACATACTGGACCTGCAATGTCTGTGGCCTGCGTGTGGAGCTGTAGACCACTGCCTTGACATAAGACTGTGTCACGGAGATTGCAACATATCCGCTGAGCTCCTTGCCTAATGGGCCGAAGCACGCTGTCGTCACCTTCTGTATGCTCATCAACAAACTTTTGTGCGCGAGCGAGCAGTTCATCTGCAGGGTTCAGCTGCGCTGCTTCAAAAACTGCGGTGTTGCTGACGCCATGTTGACACAGTCTCTGGATTTTTCGAAGTTGACCCGCAACAGTGCTACAGACATGACGCAAAGCCCTCGAATCAAGCCCCAGGCCCAAAATGCCATAGGCTATTACCGGCCAAACACAAGCACGATAAATTCTGAGCCTAGCAGCTCTCGAGATCACTGCCCCGGTCCGGAATACCTTGTGCAGGCGAGCATACGCCACCTGAGCCAACTTGCATCGATGCTTAGCCGATTGGAGCTCGTAGTTCCCATACGAAAGCATGACTCCGAGGTACTTTATCTCATCCTTTATCGGGATATGGACACTGCCAGCTGCAAGATCAATACGAAGCTTGGAAAGACCATCTCTTCTCTGAATGTATCTCTTCTTCATCCTGTCTGCTTCCGTCCCCTTAAGGCTCAGCACTGCCTCAGATTTTGAGTGGCTCACCGTCATGCCCATGGCGTCCAAAGTCTGAAGGACCACTGCGATCTCGCGAGTCGCCTGCTCCAAATCGCGCTCCCCTTGAATCTTCCAGCGCAGAAACTTCAACATTAGCCCGCCAATGAGCTTTGGCTGCTCTGCACCCGAAAGCCTAGCCGTTTGGGAAGTTGAAGTGCCCTCCAGTAGCCTCCTTACGTGATGGCAGTGATTGCCGGCTCGTGTAATGGCACCCAAAGTAGAAACCCCTTGCCGATAAGCAAACTGTACTGAGCCCTCCAGTGCCTTCATAATGTAAGGGGCTGCTTGTGCCTTTAGCAGTACCATCAGCGCTTTAGTGTCAGCTCCCATTAGCCCGACTGTTCTCAAATTTCCAGGAGTGCTCGGCGTCTTGCCAGGCTTAGGTAACCAAGCTAACTGCGGGTGTGGGCCTACTGCTGCACAAAGTGGCCTTGCAGATCTCAGCGAGACGAGCCGATGCCACACCGGACCAAGCCTGTCTGTGCCATGTCCTTCGGCACGGCTTTCCCCCTCTTTATTTTGTGAAGTGCCCACTGCCAGGCCTGCTGCCCAAATTGTTCTTCAGGAAGAGGGAGCAAGGGTGGCAATGAATGAGATGTGCCAGCAAACAACTCGGCAGCGTACTCATGCAACATTTCCCCTTCTTGAGCACGAGTGAGCATACTCCCATGCTGGTTCCGAAGCTTAATTTTAGGCGTAAAGGGCTTAGGGGAGACAAGACGGGCAAAACCATAAAACGCCTTGCTATCGCCATTCCTGGCAGCGTCCTCCATGGACTGAAGGCCAGAAAGAAGTTGGTCGCGCTTCCTTTGCCGGCGTGCCCGCTTGAGCTCCCTGTGAGCCTTGTGCGCCACTGCCGCCTCCCGCGTGGCCCGAAAACAGACCCGGAGCATTTGTACCCCATTGCCGGCTTGCCGCAGACGCTTCCGAATTCGCCAGCGTGCCTCGATGTGGCTCGCGACTGGCGTCAACTCAGGCAGACGTAGCTTGCTTTCCCGACGAGGACAGTAGGACCTCATCTCCTCCCGTAACTGCTGGACCGCCTCGTCATGTCCAGAAACTGCTGGTTTCCCCGGTTTCCCCCTCCATGTCTTGACACGCTGTGGGGACTTCCATGATGGGCGCCAGGACTCTCGTAGGCTGCAAAATTTTGGGCAAATGCCCTGCACTCCGCCATGCCGCTAGACCAGCTTGTCTCGGTCCAGACCTTTTGCTTCTCCGGTCTGCTATGGCTTGTCTAGTGATGAGGAAGTCAATCTGCGAGTTCCCTGTGGGGTGCTCGTATGTAGGCTGTTTACGGCTCCAGCTGTTGAGGACCACCAGCCGATGCCTAGCCAGCATATCAAGAAGATGCCCACGCTCCTGCACTGCATCGCGAGACTGGGACCCTTGCATGACCCCACTTCCAGCAACCGCTGCTCGAGGCTCTAGACTTGTGTTTAATCACCAGAAGCGCTCTAAAAGGTATTCCCGAAACAGTTCTGTCCAGAGCCTTCCAGACCTGCCGCCGCTGAGAGAAGAGCTTCGTCGTTTCCTCAGCTGTCCTATTGGTCATGGCATGCTGATAAACTCCCAGAATCTCCCAGCACTGCTTCCCGATCTCCGCTCGCACCCGGAGAAGCCTCCCTGGGATAACTTCCTGCCAGCAAACTTCCGAATGGGAAAGCAGGTCCTTTCTCAACGCCACCATGACTCCATCCTGTTGCTTTCGCTCGGAGGCAGAGTGCACTATCTGCCACCCGCCAGAGCACCACTCTCCAGATGTTGTCCAGTGCGTCTCCTGGATGATTGCAACTGCAATATCACTGCTTGTCTCCAGGTAATGCAGCAGCTCAGCGTACACCTCTGTAGACATGCCACCAGCATTCCAACAGAACACTCCTCGCCTGCCAACATCAGGAAGCGGGGCTCCTTGGCCAGGCACGCGAACACGCTGGCCACTCGAATAAATAATTCTCCCTTTATAGACAGCACTTCCGTGCTTTTCTGCTCTTCTCATCGCTCTTTTGTAGGCCCGTTTGCCCACCTTCGAGCATTGTCCCATCCGACTGCGTTCCCCCTTGTTTGCCAAAATGGCTTCAGACGGTACGGAGGAGATCCCGTCATACCGCACGCCAATGTCTGCATTCAGCGATTGCTTAGCACCACCTTTCAGACATCCCCGGACTTGGGACCGGGCCGAGCAAAAATTTGTTGAAGTAGCCTCACTGCCAGGAGTTGCCGATGTTCGGCACGCTCCAGCCATCATCATCGCCTGTGTGCCAGGGCTACTCTCTGTTGTCCGGGGGCAACTAGTACTGCACCCTGAACCCAAACGCCGCAGGCCATATGGCCCTGAAGCTGTCAGCTCTGCTGGCCGCGCTGTCAAGCATGCCAGCTCGCATCTCGGTGTCGTGCTGAGAATGGGGAGGTGGGTCTATGCTTGCACGCCCCGTATTGCATCCCAGCGATGTTCTCCGAACTTCTGTGGGAATTGTGGCAAAAAGGATGGGGTAGTGGAGCTTGCAGAAGCCCAGGATTCCAGTATCTTCTTCATCCAGTATGAAACGTATATCCCTCAGGATCACGTCCAGAGTGCTGTTTTTCCAGAACGCAACTGCTAGCTGATCGGCGTAAAGCCTGCTCTCTTCCCCGTATCCTTCTCCAAGCAGAATGTCCCCAATTCTCTCCCTTATCACACACACCACATGCTCCATTGGCGTGAAGTTCATGGCAGCAAGCGCATGCCCTCCCCTTGAACCGCTCGTGGCGCTTTACTACTACTACTACTACTACTATTACTACTACTACTACTACTACTACTACTATCGTTACTAATGATACTACAATGGGCGGAGGTGGCAGTATTTTCGGAAGTTTTGGGCTGCGTGCGGACCCTCTTTATCCAAAACAAATGTTTTTTGTGAGTTGTTGGTCCTGTGCACGGATTCAGAAAATGGTTCGCAGAACCTCAAACCCTAAGAGCCCTAAACCCTGAATTCTACGTGACAGTCCTGATCACCTTAAACCCTGAAAGTCCCGAATCCTAAAACCCCTAAACCCCAAATACCCTAAACACCTTAAGCACTAAAAACACTGAAAACCTTAAAAAATATGAGCCCTGAGAAACCCAAACCCTAAGCACCCTAAACCCTAAAAACTCTAAACCCGACAAAGCCCAACAACCCCAAACCATGCCAGAGCATGCAAGAAAAAAGGGTGAGCAAAGCGCATTCCCCACGAGTATTCTTACAGCTATTAGTACTAGGCTTACGCAACCCACAAAAAACGGTGGCTTTTGTCCAAGCCCTGGCTTGCGAACGATTCCTCCAAACTAAAAGACAGACGAACATATCAACACAATACAACAAATCCTAAGATGACGTGTGTCCAAGAGATTGGAATTGAACTTAGACTGAAGGTCGGGGGGGGCATGTAGGCATGCTTGGTTTCTTTCACAGTCCGAGCTAACGAATGTCCACAGGGATGCTCCACTTGTACATGTTCTGGAATTGGAGGGCTGTGTGTGAGGAGGCAAAACTAGCCGGGCGTTTCAGACAACCATACATATCACTGCTGCCGCATGCCTGGCTTTGCCATGTGTCCTTGCAGGACGATTTGATGATGCTTTGGACGACCCGACTCACAACACGTGGGACGCTGTCCTAAAGTCAGGAAAATTCAAAAGCAAGCGCGACTGGGCGTGGTTCCCAGATGAGATTGTTGCATGCGTTTGGAGTGCTCGTGCGAGCAGGATGATGGAAAAAGCCTGCCCAGGTCATGAGCTTCTACAACATCGCTCACACGATGGATGGAAACCCCCTCTGGCCACAGCAGATGACGGACTTTAGTGTCTACTTCAAAAAGGACAGGACGGGGACCCCTAGCAGTTCCTGGGCTGCCCCAGACAACCGAGTTCTCCGTCATGCTGTACTGGGTCTGGCAACTCCAAAATGAGCTCGGCCAGGATGAGTGGGATGATCAACTGGAGCGTGCTATCGCTTTCCATCTCATCGGCGCTCACAGGCTTGAATTGGTAGTTGTGTCGAGGCTTGGCTTTGAGCATGAGAACAGCCAGGCTGGAGGTTGGCTCCTTCTCCTTTGAGGACGTGCCGGGAGTCGGTAGCGTGCAGCTGCCCTTCAGGACGCTCAGCTCTCCTGGAAAGTTGCCGTTGTCTTGTTGTGCAATGCGAGTTGATACGGGTTGCAAGTCCACGAACAGGGAGGCAGCATCCGGCACAATCTGACAAATTCTCTGACAGCAGAATTCCAGCGTGATCCCCTCAGAGGCAGAGCAGCACCAGCAGCTGTCGCAGTCAGGATCGGAATGGTTGCCAAAGCCATTGCGCAGAGTGGAATTCAAGTATTTACTTGTCATGCTCTAAGATTCTAGCAACTACACAGGCGACATCCGCAGACATTGCTCTTCATTTCTCCGATGCGTGATCTGTGCTGCCGTAGAGGTGCATTTGTGGCACAAGTGCTGCTGGTCTCATGTTCAACATGCTCGCAATCTGTGCAACACACGAAGGTCATAAGGCTGCAGGAGTGTGGGAAGGTTGCAGGCGATTTCCCAGTATGTCGCAGCAGCCAAATCTACGCAGCTTTGAGGCGCAGCGCAAAAACGTGGCAGTAGCCAATGGGCGCAGAAGACACTCCAACTCTCAAAATGACGCCATCCCCACTAATAAGAAACCCGCCAAAATAGTACCTTTATGCGGGAAATGTGTGTTGCCAGGATGCGAGGCAAAGCTGGTGCAGTTGTCGCATTTGCCCTCGAAAGGCCTGTCATATGGACCCAGGAGTTGAGACTGCTCTAATGCGCATGCCTAGTTATCTTTCCGCCTAAAACTTAAAGGAAGACCTCACGAGGGGTTTCTTCCTGCAGCCCTGAGCCCTACGCCAGGGAAGCCCGAAGCTCCAAATCCAAATATCCAAGCCCCCATGCTATGAGTACTAGTTGAAAGCTCATACGTTTGCAAGGTTCTCGAGGATTCTCGAGGTAACCACCCACTCTACCCAACGACGAAGAAGCACAAAGCACACAACCAAAATGTCAATTGAGTTGCCTGCAGCAGCTGCCGTGATGGTGCAGTCAGCAGCAGCATACGTCCGCCTTGATAGCGCCAAAGTCAACTATGCGAGAAGACAAGGTATGACAGGCAAGGTCAAGAAGTCATTGCACGTGGCGTACTTTTTTGTTGTGCCTTACCAAAGCTTTTGCTCACAAAGTGGACTTCTCCAAGGATAGCATTGAACGTTTTCGGCGGTTTAGTGGTCCGCGACGGCTTTGGCAAATATGGCGTGGACTTGCCACTTGGCATGATGGCACGTAGTTTATCCAGAGCCGTCATCGAAGGCGGCGTGAAGCCTACATTACTTGCACGGCCAGTTGCAAGTTGCAGCGGGTCGCAGTAGAGCCTTGGCATCGCCCAGGTATTTCAATGAAGGCGCCAAGCTCTCTTGTTGAGGACGTACTGACCCGTTTAAGATTACATGCTGTGGCAGCGGACTGCTAATGCTTGTTTAGGATCATTTAGGGCTAGGTGTGCAGGTTTCTATTGCTGAGTTGAGATGACCTCGCAAGTGCTCAGATGGGCTGCCCACCCTGCTGGTCACGCCGGACGGTGACAAAGCTCGTTGACTGCAAATCTCGTTTTCGCTCTCCATTTTTGCTGCCTTTCGCCGAGGGGCATTGTCTGAGGTTGCACGGGGCGACAAGCAGCAATGAACTTGGGCAATTTGCACTGCTGAGTGCATCCAGAAACCTTGTACGCCCAAGCAGTTCTGATCAACTTGCGCAAAGGTGGCAGTATTGGAAGTTTGTTTGGAGAAGTACTTTGGTCACAGGCATCGACTGCTGTTCTGGTCATTGCTCTGTGGCCTGCGAATTTGAGATGTCGAGGCGTCACTCTTGTTGATCATCTTCACTTCACGCACTTCAGGATCCCGGTGCCGCATTCATAGTCCAACACAAGAGCAAGTGAGTAAAGTGTAAAGATCCGTCCAGGACAGGCAATTTATTGTCCCGATCAATTCGAGCCTTGGAACATGGCTGGGGGGCGTACATGTCTTTGTTTTTGCCATTTGTAGCAATGGAGCGTCTTGCTTGCAGGGTGTAATTCATGATTCAGGAATTGCCCTTCCCCCGGATCATCCACATCGTCGCCTTCTGTCAATTTTCACCTTTGGCACTATCTTCGTGAATATCCAGGCTGGATGCATAGCAGAGCACATGACCCCGCATGGCACATAGGAAACACGTTTTCATGATTCACAAAGCGCGCCACAGCCAAAGCCTCCTCCAAGGCAGTGCACGTGCTACTGGGTCCCTGCCTTGCGCCACATCTTGCGTGCTCCTGCTCCTGTCCCTTGGATGTTCTGATCGATGGGATTGAGGTCCAAACCACTTGCTTCACCGGGCGACTCCCTTTTCAGACTTTGTGAAGCTGAGCTCTGAACTCAGGTGTTCATACCAGAACAACAGTTATGCCCCACATTTTGACAGCACACTATCTGATATTGTCGTGGACATGGCACTTTATGGATGTCGAGGTCACAAGGTCCCAGGGATGCTTGACGACATCACGGACGCGCCTTCAATCAAGGCGTCGTGCACAGCCAGGAATGCAGTTGGTAATTCAAGCTTCAGCCTCAGGCCATTGCAGAAGATGATGAATGGAAGTCGCCCATCCCCAAGTGACATTTTTTTATCCCCATGGCCTGACATGTAGCACGCAGAATTGCTTGGATTTGCGGCAAGGCTTTCTCCCAAGCTTCAGTCTCTGCCCTTCTATTCTGATGGCCGACTTCTTTGGGCAGCGATCAAGAAGCAGCCTGGCTTTGGCAGACTATGGTATCAGAATTAGTGACGGTGATGGAGCATGACTCGTTTGGCTTCGCCAGGTTTGTGGCAGCTGCATTCCCGCCTCTTGGTTTGCATGCTGGCACACCGTGAAGCACGATTGTCTAGCCGCTTGGCGCGGTGCTGAGGAAGCTAAGTCTTTGCTCGGTCAGACACACAGCTTTTCACGCACTGCTTTCAATCCGGCGATGGTGGCAAGATCTGAGTTCAAAGGCAGACGGCGCACTGGCCGAGCCCTTGACCAGACTAAAGATTGAGATGGTCAACGAGACTATGCAGGACTTGCTTCAGACCTGTCGGGAACCTGAAGTGTGGAGGTCAGCTCACATAGATCCCCACAGACCCGGCAGGCTGGATACCATGTGGATGACAGATTGGCAAAGATGTATTTGGGTGATGCAGCGGCAGCTTGGCTGGCTTGCATGTGCAGAAGCTGGATCTTCAAGCAGACGTCTTATTTTTCACAGGCCAAAGCACAGAGATTGGAATTACCGCTTGGAGAATTGCATAGAATTGCTTAAGCTTGACATGCAGCGAAATTCTTGAGAAGGCGCTGGAGGCACTGGTGGTCATAAGCATGTAGCTTTTACGCCTACAGGCACAACTAGGCTTCCTCTGCACAATCGCATAGCCACTACCAGGTCTCTTGCAAGGACCTCTTGCCCGCTGTGCAGCATCGAGTCCTGACCGCGCTAGCTAATTCGCAAACATGAGAGTGACGCAAGCGGCTTGCATCACGCATTGGGGCTTTGAGTCGTTCATGCGATTGCGAAAGGAATGGCAGTGTATATTTTCGTCGTTACCGGCTACCACCGTCACGTTGGATTTGTTGGGGACTATTATGCAGATCCCAGTTCCCCAGCTGCATGGGCATCAGCTGGAGTCCTGACTTTCTCATTTGATGTCCGGTTTGGGTTCTTTTGATTTGACACTTTGTACAGGCCTGGCCTCCATGTCCTGGAAGTCAGGGGAGCCATACGGCAGGCTATGCCAGAATCTGCCAGCACTCTTGGAGTTTATCGGAATATCTTGCGCGATACATGAAGGCCACGCCAGCACATGATCATGTCTGTGGTCAACGTCTTCACCTCGATGAGACAGCCTCTTTTGTGACCTGGACTCACCCAGAGTGGCTGTGCCTTGCTTCAACTGAGGGGCAACTTCCATGAGTAGTGAATCTGAGGAAGGAGGACTATACCCACCTCTTCCGTGGACTTGCGCCTGATCAAGAAGAGATTCTCACCAAGGCATGGAGGACTTTCCAGGAGGACTTGAAGCAGGCTGGAGTCACCAGTTCCAAGCTAGATACTGTGGCTGATGGTATCCAACTTCGTCCGCTTTGCTGTTCAGGTGGAAGAGGAGCGCAGCATAACTGGCTGCACTTCAGAGAGCGTCAATACCGCCCCTGAATAATAGTAGAAAACTTCGTTGTGGTACATTACAATAATAGTATACAGGGAATATTCAAAATAGGGGGGGTACGGGGGCTTTAATATTATGACCAGATGCCATTGGGAGTGAGTTTGTTTCTTGTGGCGAATCTGCAGGAGATCGATCGGAGGAATGAGAAACGTGAGATCCTGAACATCAACATGCCTGGCCCTTTTCAACCAAGCTGAGACGGAATGTAAGGGCCACACTTCCCGTGCACCAGACTTGGAGATGCCTAGGTCTCCAAAAGTTGTCGAGAGTGCCGTTTCGAAATGAGCTGTGGCGTTCCAGGACAGGATTCAGTGCTGGCCTCTTCGTGTTTTCCTCGCCAGCAGATGGTTTCGAACAACTGAAAACCAGTAGTTCAATTACGATATTACAGCTTCCGGCCAATTATTGTGGTGGAGCCTGTGCCGGTCGATGAATGGCCGTGTTCGACCTGGGGACGGCATCAGAAGGGAATGTCTGGGCGTTTCCTGATAGCTCGTCCCTGGGTTGGCATGATCGTTTCCAAATTGCTTGCAGACGCGACCCGAAATGAAGTGATTGCTTGAGATGGCGCAGAGGGGCAGCCACTTCCCTTCAAGTGTCAGCACCTTGCTGCCCTCAGTCAGCCAACTTCAGGTCTTGACCAAGCACTCCCTCATCGATGGCGATGCTACCCAGGCCGGATCAGCCATTTTCCCGTTGAAGAATGTTGTGCAGCTCTGCAGGCACATCAGCTGGAAAGCAATGACTCGTCTCAGCGCGATTTATGGGACAAGGCATCAGCATCTTTGGATCAATTTCGAAGCAACCCACTTGCCCTTGCTGCGGAGGTAGCTTCAGACATTGCGCGGGGCAGCCTGGTTGAGGCAGAGAACGGGACAGCCAGGTGAAGAATTGGAGGATGCCCGCTTGTCCTAGCAGGAGTTGAACTCGGCAGCATCGGGCGCCACCCCTCTGCCAGGCATCAAGGCCCACTGATGCTCGTGTTGAGCAGCGGAGCCTTGAAACTTGTTGGGATAGGAAGAGTTAACGCGCAGCGTCCTAGCCAGCACGGCCTGGCCCTTAGAGATGCTGGCATGCTGAATGACTTGCATCGTGCGTTTTCTTCTGAGCAGCAGTAGTACACTTCGAGGCTCAGATTTCCAGAGATCTCTGGAGCCCAGCCCCTGCCACAGCAAGGTTTAATTCTCGTCTGACATTGCCAGATGGGCTTTTTGCTCAAAGGTGGCAGCTGAAATTGAGTCGGGCAAGCTTCATGAGGTCAGAACCGTTGACTATGCATATTTGCAGTGCAGGGCTGCACCGATGAGTTTTGTCAGCTGAGACAGGACTTTGACCTGGCGCTTGCTAAAGCCATGGATACGCCAGTGCAGCTTGAGGCTGGCGAACGCAAACGCGATAAAGAGCGCGCAAAGTTAAGCATTGTCCCGCTGGCAGGCGTTCTCACCGCGTCTTCCGGCTATGGCCCAGAACATAGATGCTGCACACGGGAAAAGGCATCACGAGTGCATAGCCGCCTGCTGAGGAAACGCCCGAGTCCACGCCGCTGAATGCAAGCCGTGTAGACGGCTTAGCATATTTGCCGGCATTCAAATTCCAGTCGCCTGCCAGTCCGTTCCTGCTGTTCAACCCTCAAACGCTGCTGGACTGCCCGCAACCTTTTCAAAGAGAGTCGAGGACAATGGAGAGGTTGCGCACCACGAGGACAAGTTTCTGAATCTGGCGGCAACAGCCTGGAAGCCTCGGCGAGCTTGACATTCTTTTTACAGAGCTTGCCTGCAACCTTCTTCAAACCATGCGGATTATTTGGGAAGGCCAGGTTACAAGTTCACTGTTTGAGGGCCTGCAGGCAGTTCGGTTGGTTCTTTGTGTGTAAACAATGATCTGCAGCCCACGCGTCTGCTCAGATTTTCGAGGAAACATAGGGAAGTCTCGCCAGCGATATGGCGACGAACAGCCTGGCTTTCCTGCTCGCAAGGGGCGGGGCGGGCGGGGCCGCGGCTTCAGCCGCCTCTGCTGTTGCTGGACAGAGCCGGCATCACAGCGTGGCTTCAGCGCCAAAGAACCTTGCCGGTCCCGCAGCTTGGTCGGGCATCGTCGCGGCAGCTGCCGCACTTCAGTCCCGGCGGCGGACGCGGGGCATCCACAGCTCGAGGGTGTCGATGGGCGGCATGCTGCGGATGATCTCTAAGGAGGAAGCACTGCCCGGTCGAAGCTCTGAGATGCCAATTGCCGACAAGCACTTTGTGCTGGGGACCCCGATGAAGGGCCCTTGGCCAGAAGGCTCTGATATGTTCGTCTTTGCAAATGGATGCTTCTGGGGCAGCGAGAAGGGTGTTTGGAGACTTCCAGGCGGTGGTATCATCTCGACAGCTGTCGGATATGCAGCGGGGTTCACACCCAATCCAAGCTACCAGGAAGCTTGCAGCGGTCTGACAGGGTCGACAGAGGCAGTTCAGGTGGTCTTCGATCCTGAAAAGATTGGCCTTGTCGACATCCTTCGCTGGTTCTGGCAGGCACACGATCCTACGCAAGGCATGGGCCAAGGCCAGGATGGCCAGGACAACCTGAAGAGCTTGCTTCATAGTCGGGTTTAGAGTTTCTCCTTTGCCCATGGGCTTAGTTGGACACGTGACTCAGGCAACGACCGCGGCACGCAGTATCGTAGTGGCCTCTACTACTTCAATGAAGAGCAGAAGGAGATCTTCGAGGCAAGCAAGAAGGCATACGAGACGGCGCTTCAACAAGCTGGCCGTGGTCGGGGCCAAGTCACAACCGAGATTGCTTCGGCAGATGATTTTCCTGATGGCAAAGTCTTCTATTATGCAGAGGCGGGACTTGAGAACAAAGGCAGCTCCGCAAGCATTTTCACCTGAGTCCTAGCTCCGGGCCAGTTCTCGTCAGGACTACCATCAGCAATATTTGGCGAAGCCTGGAGCAAGACCATACTGCTCAGCTCAGCCTCAAGTTGTTGACCTGCCGGCATTCGAGACCTGGTGCCCCGAGCATTTGCAGGCACCACAGCAAGTGGATTCAGACTTCTGCAGAAGCACCAGTGTGAGTGACCTTGGCCTCAGGAGAAGTACAAGCCAAAGCTCAGCGAGGACTTTCACTGCAGATACTTCTATGTTTAGAGACAGGTGGGATTGCAGATGGTTGCTGATCTCAGCAGAGGGCAGGCTGATATGAGTTGCATGACCTGCGAGAAGGGCACATGCAAATCTTTGAAGGACTTTTGGGCACAACACGGTCCCCAGCCGCATTGCGTCATCATGTCGCCAAATGAGCCAATTGCATGGCCCTAGGTCCTGTGCAGAATCTCAGCCCTGCACTAGCCGAGACCTGCAGAAAAATTGAGTCGTCTTAAAGATTAGAGCCACTGAAGCAGTGAAACAAGCTATTTGCGCATGCGCGCGCATGGCCTCGGCGCAATTTTCAGCATCCATGCTCCACAAATCTCCGGACTGTTTAAATGCTTCGACTCGACCTGTCACAAACCAGTCGCGCAATCCAGCTCACGAAAGGGACGGAGCGTACAGCCAGACTCATAGTTTCGGCCGATTTTTTTGTCGCAACTTGGCCCATGCCAGGTCAGCGGACAATGTCGATAGTGCGAAATCGAAGGCTGTGAGTCATTCTTAATAACCAGTTGGGATTCAGCACGCCATGCTGAGACAACTCCTCACAGTTGGAGCTGTGCCACTGGCTGGCTCAAGTCGTTGCAGCTAACGGCGCATGGTACTGCAAGAGTAGCTTCCTGACCCAGAGCCATTACACAAGCCTTGTCCCACCTGCAGACATTGCGCGGGCATGTTGGATGGTGTCACGCGAAGTGGGCGTGACCATATGTGACCATTGACGCTTGCAGGCCATGTCTCCCTACAGCTCTTGGTGAGGTTTGGGTTCTGGGGCTTCATGGGCTTCACATCCTGCAGGCGATCCAGACTGAAGAGGGCACGAACATGGGCAGCTTGTACCGGGACTTCGTGCCGCTTGAACCACAGTAGCACTTTGTGTAGCGAAAGGGTTTTAACGAAATCAGAGCTAACAGCGCCTTGGACATCCCATTAACAGCGCCTTGGACATCCCATTCTTTCAGGCAGGCCACACAGCTGGCAGTGGACAAGGCGATCACCACGTACCAGGATTACTTCCCTCATGAAGCTCCCGAACCAGACCTCAAAGGCCCTGGCTCCCAGTCGATGTGCTGAGTGATTTGGTGTGACATTGTCAGGCCTGTTCCCGGTGGGGGTCAGCACGATGATCATGAAAGAGGCACTACGCCTTGAGCTGTCCCCAAAGTTTCAACTTTGCAGGAGACATCTTGAGAAATGTTGCAGGAAAACCTTTGCCATGATGCACATTGCCGCCTGCAAGTTGCCAAGAGAGTGCCCGTCGCGCTTTCTGCAATGATTGGCTGCATGCAGTCATGACAGCCTTTCCTTTGAAGTAGGGGAGCGGCGCTCGCTTGCACTCAGCGGCCTTGTCCAGGCAAAACAATTTCTTGAATGACAGAAACAGGAATATATTGGTAATGCAGGGATAATGGAGAAGAACATGGAAACTACTACATTATTATAGGGATATGATATGGGTAGTTGAGCCTACTTGCTCTTTAGGAGCTTTGGGACCATGCCAGGCAAGGGAGGCGACTATGCATTCGCTGTCGACCGGTCATAGCCCCAGCCTTCCGACTTGTAGCAAAATGGGACCCTCATTTTGGGAACTACCCAAACGCAGTGGACTACAGTGTGGAACAAACCGAAGGCTCCAGACAGATTTGGCTGAGGAGGTATGTGCTGAAAGAAATGAGAATCTCAAAACATATCAAAACATCCATTGCCCAATGGAGTGCGACTTTGGAAAATCAAGGCAAGTACGTGAAATGCTTGCTCGTGCAATCCTTGAGGAGTAGCAGCGGCCATGCACTGCACAGAAAGGCAGCATGCAGCCTTTCGTTCGCACAATTCGAGCAGAGGCATGAAGGGTTTCTCATTGCTAAGGAACGGCTTCCATTGGAAATGTGCCAAGGGCTCACTTGGGACAGAAGGGTGCTGATGCAAAGCAGTTGCAGGGGCTTTGTGCACACATCTGTGCACAGTCCCAGGTGAATCGCATGCAGATAGATGGCGATGCTCCCAGCATCCTGGTTGGGGCTCATTCTGTGAGATCTTCTGCTATAGGCGATTCCGGTCGCTATGATAACTGGGCATGCATCCCATTAGCATGCCTGGAGCCAAGCTTATCATAGTATAGGCTTCGATGTCGCCGTGTTCAACGCGCAGCAATTGACTGAGGCTTCAAGAAAGAAGGCAGCGTTGCAGGTTGCTCCGTTATTGCCTGAAGTGTTTGCACTGGCAGGGACAATCCTGAGAGGCTTCAAGTTCGAAGAAGACTGACACTCGTTTCGACAGCTAAGAATAGACACAGGGACAAGCATGTCATTGCAGCACATCGAGCTGATCTGAAGCTGAATTTGTCATCAAAGCATCCGTTTTGTGCATCGTTCATAGTAGCCTGTAAAGACAAGCAAAATGAGGCAAGAAACCTGCAGTCATTGTCAACGACGACGGCGCTGTCGTCAACGAAGCTCCAGAAGACGCGGAGGAGACCGTCTGAATTTGCTTGTCCAGCACAAGTAGAAAGGGGAAATAGTTTCGGAACAGTTCAGTTTGCACATGTTTGCACATCAGTTTTTGAAAGACCTTTGGGAGGATTGAAGCACCAAACACAGATCAAAACCATGTAGATCTTTCAAATGCTCAGTAGTACAACCTCGAGACCTGAAACTTTGAACAGGAGTCCTTAGCCCGGGAGACCTGAAGCCACAAGTCTAATCCAACAGTTCTTAAACTCTTAGACGCCAAAACATACAAGCTGAGCCTTAAACCTCAGCATGCCAACAAACAAGCCTGAAGTAAAGCCTAAAACCTTACCCT
Organism: Symbiodinium pilosum; assembly: GCA_905231905.1. Taxonomy (NCBI): domain Eukaryota; class Dinophyceae; order Suessiales; family Symbiodiniaceae; genus Symbiodinium; species Symbiodinium pilosum. The sequence continues at coordinate 52,034 of CAJNIZ010038513.1, forward strand.
AGACTTACAGCTTGCGGCCTTGTAACCCCCTGCGGGTCAAAACCCACGCTTCAACTAGAAAACCTCTGAGCTACAAACTCTCAGATCCAGAAACCTGCAAGCCTCATGTGCTGAAGGACCAAAATGAGAAACCATGATTAAAGCTGAAAATAGGAATCCCCAACGCCGACAAAAACGTAACAACCCAGCTTAAAACCTGCCAAAAGCCAATCCTGCATTCAAGGGAGCAAGGAAGCCATGTTTTGGTGCCGACAAGCGCATGCCATTGCAGCGTGTCAGCAAATATCCGTGCCGACGCAAGGAGTATCCACCGATAGAGCTTCTGAAGCCGCCGCTGCGGCCGGTCGGCGCCTCATGTTGGTTGGCGAAGCATCCGAATATTGACAGCCTTGCAGACAAGACAGTCACCGTCCTACTTGATCTGCCCAGGATGAGATGGCTGTGCCTCCATCGCTCCTCGCACCGGGCCCAGGAAGCATAAAGCGCCTCATCCAGAACATTTAGGACTGCGTGACTCCATGTCACAGGTTTGCTAGAAACCTACCTTGGAGTGCATGTTGCTGCATCGCAAAACAAGTTGGTGCCAGAGATCTGGAGTACATAATGCCAAACCTGCAGCGCACAACCAGCAAAGCCCAGCAACTTCTCCTTGACCGGTCAAATCCTTCATGAGCTTGTCATGTTCGTCCGCTTGCCGAAAGCTGCCTTTGCCAGCTCGCTCTAGGTAGGAGGGGGGTTGCCGGGCCATGCCGGCCATTTGCGAGCAGCACCCATGGATCATTCCTTCGTTATTCCCTTATTCAGGACTGGTCAGATTTTCCTCAGGCCTGACAGCTACAGAGCCCGCCTTTCTCGCTACAAATGCAGAAAGAAGCAAGGGCACTTGGAAGAAGGATGAGGTTGCCTTTATTCAGCCTGCCGAAGAAGTGTCCAAAGAACAGGCACAGCAACCCTTCTCTTGTGCGGTGCCTCCGCTCGTGCGCTTGGCTGGCAAGGGGGATGCACAGGCAGTGGAGCAGCTGCTACAGCAGGGAGAGGACCCAAACTTACAAGATGAGTTGGGAATGACTGCCCTGCACTGCGCAGCAAAAAAGGGCTACACTTCTATAGTGGCATTGTTGATAAGGTATCATGCTGCAGTGGATGCAAGGGCTGTGAGCTGGAAGGGCGAAGCACCCATTCACTATGCCGTCAAATATGGGCAAGCGGACGTTTTGGAAATGCTTCTGAAGCATGGAGCTGATCCCAACATCCGGACGAAAGATGGCCAGAGACCCATGGACTATGCAGTGAAAGCCCACCGACAAAAAGCGTGCACAGCCCTGCTCGCAAAGTACATTTCTCAGAGCTAAGCTAGCACCTTCAGGATGCTTGGCGTCTGTGCCTTGCTTGCATTTCATTATTCATGAACACTTACATTTCAGGCCCATGGCGAGAGAGTAGTAGGACAGCGAAGGCCGCATGCTTTAGCAAGCCCACTGCGATGCCAGGACGCATTCAGAGCTGGAAGCATCCTTCGGTACATTTCCAATGCCAGTGGGGAGGCTTTGAAGAAAGCAGGTCATTGAGAACAGTGCCGAACAACAGCTTGTGAGCTGTACCTGGCATGCCTTGTTTGAACACTTCGATGCGAAATGCAAGGCATGTCGCGCAATCGTAGATGCACTTGCAGCTGCCAAAGTTAGAGTAGCGCAGGCCACATAAGAGATTTAAAGCATGCACGCACAGGGAGTCTTGAAAAGATGTACTGCTGTACATACCTAAATTAATGCCAGCCGCAGCACCCGATATCCTCAAACGCATTGCCGATCAGACAGTCTCGGTTGTGCAGAGGTCATTCGGAATTTTGCGCGTGCGACATATGCAGCGTGCATGTAACAGAAGAAGCCCTGTTTCACAACCTCGCGCAGGACCTCACGATTAGAAAATCAAACCAGGATTCCAAAGTTGCACCAGGAAATCTGTGATGGCTCCGCAGTCAGCACGCACTTGCCCAGGTCACACCGCCCTGGCAGTGGAGGAGTATGTTTGACTCATGTACTGTTCCATGTGTTACAATGAAGACCATGGAGGGCCTGCGTGGGACTACTGCAGGGATTCCTTCCCCCCTGTCCAATCAAGCACGGGTAACATTGAATAAGCGGATCTCGGGACTTGTAGCACAGGTTCTTGCGACGTGGGAGCTGCGAGCTGCGGGTGAACAGATGTCACTCCATCAATCTTCCTCACAGCTTCCAGTCCCGCGTATTGGCCTATTGTTTGTAATTTGCTCCATCGCGTGGGATCAGAGGAAGGGAAGGCCTCGGCCGGGGCTATGCTGGTTTCAGGTTGCCCTGCGGCGTTATGCAGTTTGCCAGGGTTCGCGGCTTTGTCGTTGCACGACGCGATTGTTCGACTGTCAATCTAGGACGGACCTGGGAACTCTGGTGGCGATACATAGGCTTCGAAGCACTTACAGCATTAGTCTGGAGACCAGCAGACGCCAGTTGAAGATGCTTGTCTCTTCAGGAGGCCCCATGAGCGAAGTCAAGCAGGGGGCCGTCGTGATTGCTGCTTCCTGTAAAAAGAATCCCTGCGATCATGCTCTCTGCTAACACAGAGGGGAAGAAAGCTACTGTAGTCAGTGCTGGAGCTTGTAGTAGTTAGTGCATCATGATGTCGCATCTCTTTGCTTGAGCAGGCAGAGCGTCAGTAAGCGAAAAATCGCTTGATTAGTGCTGACACATAGCAACGTTCTGGACTTTTTGGAATGACCCTGAACAAACTCTTGACGTTGTTCTCAGCTCAAGCTGCTTCAGGATGTTAGCTCAGCTTCAAGCATCGTGCCGCTTGCTGCCATGAGCATTCTATGTCGACACTGGCGTTGATTTGCAGCGGCCTCTTGTCTTACCAGGCCTTTCCAAGTTCCACAGCTTGGCAAGCCTCAGGACCACCTGACAAGAGTTCACCAGTCCAGTCAAAGCAAGCGGACGCCGTGCGCAGTTGCACGGGTGTAATGATCACTTTATTCATAACCGGATGCTGATGGCTGGCAGGGTGTGCCACGACGCTGCGCAGCGCTTCGCAGAACAGCAATGTCACTGCATCCATCGCCATCGTTTGAAGAGGCCCCGGGAGCTAACAGATGCGCAGAACAATGCGGCTTTGGGTTTGCGGAGGTGCTCCTACCTGTTGAATGCGAAGGTTCCGGACAAGAAACCCTTTTTTTCGTGTGACTTGACGAAGCAGTCACTCACGGTCACCTCTGGTTTGTGTGAATGAAGAGATCCAGCTTCTGAGGCATGGCTGGCCTGACAATGCGTCCGTTTGGCAGTCTCAAGTGGCACACTTCAAGAGCCAGTACTCTTGCTGCTTGACAGCTCGGGCATTGCTCAAACGCTGTTTCAGCTGCATGGCAGATCCAGTTCCATCAGGATATTTCTTGTAGGAATCCAAGGCAAGTGTGTGACGATGCCATTTTTTGCAGCGCGAGACGCGGACGGATGCCATCATCGCTCAGAGGCGCATCCATGATATAGAGTGGCATGGAGGCAGCAACTGCGGTTGACCGAGTGGCGTGGCGTGTGCTCTTTTTTAATTCTTGAGAAGAGTGACGAGGGCTATGACTTCGACCACCTGGCCGACCTTCTTGCTGACACAATCCGTGTCTTGGCCGCCATAGGACAAGTTACCCAAAGTCAGGCGCATGCATGTGCAACCCAAGACTACAAATCTTGAAGGCAAAGAGTGCAGCGAGCAGAAAGTCATCCTTGTTCTGCATGACTGGGGCTGCCTTTTGGCTGCGCATTCAAGCTGTTGCGGCTGCTCTTTGGCCTGCAGCGAAGACCGAGTGCAGAGGGATACAGAGGGCTTGCATGAGGCGTTTGGGGATTTCTGCTTCAACATCGACATCCAAGTTCCTTGGAAAAAGCTGGCAACACTCTGCCGCTCGTATAGCCAGTAGCAGCGTTTGTTTAAAGTTCCGCACATCAAGCGCCGCAGGCTTGGTGAAATCGATCGTTGCCCTCGATGTCGGGTATCCCTCGTATTTCAGCTGGAGGGACGTCCTATACTATTTTGTGAGATACCAAGCCTGGTTGATTGCCGCGTATCTCATATGTCGACTGACCACCCGTACACCACTCGCTGCTTTTGGTCGATCAGTTGGGGACCGAATGGCTCGGAGCCTCGCCCGGTATATCGACCGCGACGACGGTGAGCGCATCACGGCCAAGGCTGTTTGTAGTGCACAGTGTCAATCTTCCTGTCACACTCTTGAAAGTCTCCTGTCCGGAGATGCCCGTATGCCCACACGCGACGCTTGTAGGCTTGTTATCCCTACTTCTACTTCTTCTCAAACTTTGGCTGTCGATCTGCCCCTTCACTTCAAGAAGGCGTGGAGATGCGTGGAGTGTGCGTTACACTGGTGCTTATGAAGTTTCAGCTCTTTCTAAGCATCAAGAGCAGTTGTTGAGGAGATGTTCTGCCCAGCTGCCCCTGCTTGTTCATGCAACTCGGGAAATCGGCATCAGCTTTTGCCTCGAGCTTGACACTGCAAGTGAGGGCTGGTCTGTCGAGGTATGGACAGAAGTTTGGAAGAAACAAGCCATTCACGATCCTTGCCTTGACTTCAGCTAGTTCTTTATTTGCTGTCGTGCGTTTGCTGCCCTCAAGGTTTCACAAAGCTCGGTGGGCAGAAGAAATCAATGCACGTGCTGATAGCCTCGTCGTGCCTGTGAACGCAGGGCACTATTTGCAGGCCGCCTGGTAGGGCATAGGAGTCTGCAGAAGTCATTCCTGATCATGCAGGTAGAGGCAGCTGAGCAGGTCAATCACGCAATAGACAGATGGCTGCGACCGAGCAGCCTTGGGGGAAGAAAAAGCTAGCGTTCAACTGTGGCGCAAGCAGCTGCTCATTCAAGCATGATTGCTGTGAGTCAAACAGGGCCATGTCTATCAAAGTTGAATTGTTGGAGTGTCTGAGATGCTCAGCTGCATCCGGCTTGAGCTTCAAAGCAGGCAGCTTCTGCTCAAAGCACGAAGACGATAGAGGTGTCCCCTCCTTACAACTCACTTCAACATACACAGCTCTGCTGTGGTTATTCGTGAGTTTATGCAGACTCCAAATGACCAGGTCAAAACCTGCTACTCCGCTTGCAGGCCTATCTCCACTACACCGCTGGCTACCCGAGCATCTACTGTCACACAAGAGAGCAAGCGATGTCATGAAAGCCTGAGGTCCCAAGGATGTTGCCAAACTGTATGAGGAGGCACATGAAAGAAAGCCTCGGCAAGATTGTCTGTGAGTTCCTCGTAAAGTGCCAGTCAGATCTGAATTGCTACATGTGCTTGTGATGGCAGATGGACGCTGATGGTGATGGCCTCCTTGGTAGGGACGACTTGATGTCTTGTCCCCGGCAAGCTTGCCTGGCAGTAAAGCGCCCGCGAGACATGCTATAGTTGATACAGACCTGCTTGTGTGATTTTGGGGGGGCTAGAGACTTGCGGCATGAGAGGTCATACCTCCGAGACTACTTGGGCTACGGAGAGGCACATGCTTTACGATGCCTACTGCGCTTGACATTGCAGAACTGGCCGCGGGAAAAGTCTTCCAGCATCCAGTGCAGGCTGAGGTGTTGGCTTTCCTGGATGCTGGGAGCTTTGAGGATCCGATGTGTTAGAGCTTCTTCGTGTTATCCACCTCCGAGGCTCACCAGACAGATGGTCGTGTAGACCTGGCGGCTGAAACCTCACTCTAGCATAAAGTAGATTCCACCTACGGCTTCGAAGAGCTGAGGCCTTCAAGCGTGGTCTCAAAGAGCTCAAGCCCTACACCATTCATGACAGGCAATCTGAACATGCCAGTTTCATTGCAATGCTGCTTTCACAGGGCTTTGCTGATCTGGGCAGTGTTTCCAAGTTTTAGGAATGTGTGGAAAGTAGTTTAGTCTGGGCAGCAGGTTCAACAGAATGATCGTACGCAAGCCTGGTTCGTTTGGCGGCATGGACTGCATTGATTTCCACATCGAGGAACTTTTGGGGCCTTCGCTACCGCAACTTCCTGGTGCTAATTCCGGAATGCGAATAAATCCTTCTATAATGCCTAAATAACATATTTCCTTACTCCTTAGCAGTAAACAATTACATGCCGGAGCGCTGCGAGGACTGCAGTGGCTGCACCTGCCTAATTTGTGAAAAATCGGCAGAGTTCCATGCAGACGTACCTGGGCTTCACTTTGGAGCAACTATCGAGGCTTCAATGCATGCTTGAAACATACAAGAGTGCAACTTCTATGGTCTGTGATGGATGCAGACTTTTGCTGCAATCTTGTTGCTGAGGGGTTGGTGGACTGCCGGATTCTGATTGGGTCATTGCCTTTCTTGCTTGGGATCCGTCGCAGCAGAAGCCGTTCAAATAAAAGTTCTCAGGCCCTGCGAAAACTCCACCTTCGTCAGGAACTGCGAGAATTGCACATTTTGGGCTTCGACCTTGGAAATCAAGTATTGAGCTTCGCAGGGGAAAGTCTAGGAACACCAATGTACCTGTGCCGACAGACCGTAGTTGCCGTGTCGCCTTCGGCAGGTTGCTACCAAGCAGTTTCGCGTTAGAGAGTGCACAAACTGCACTTTCTACTTGTTTCGTTCTCAGTGCTGAGTTAGCAAAGCTAGCAAATGAGACTGGATGTGCATGTTTGCTCGACACGGTGCCTCTTGAATCAAGCCGGACAAGGCACTGCCACACAGAGCCTATCATTGAATCGTCCAAGGCCCAGCGGCACGCACCACTCTGCAAACTGATGACTTACTTGTGCTTAAAAGGTTTGATTAAGTGGAACTGATATGAAAGTGGAGCCGTTTCCTGTTTCCCTTCAGCTTGTCAGCAAGTGCAAAGTCAAGCACATTGAGGTGCCTTGGTGCTGCCTACTGTGCTTACTTCCTTGTCCTGCCGCTACAAATTCGGATTCATGTGAGAGTCTGGACAGGACTTGCGGATGGCACCGTTCTGGGCTGCATATCCAGGTTTGCTGGGGCCCAAGGCCAGTCCAGCTGTCCAGCTCACAAGAGTTAATTCAGGGTTTAGGGCTGTGTAGTCATAATGGAAAAGGACATGGAAACTACTATTTATGGTTTAGGGGTTCCAGCCGCCTTGCCAGCAGGATGTTGAAGGGTACTCGCTTCTAGAAGCAGTCTTGAGGTCGCAGCAATTCAAAGATGCCGAGCTCTTGGTGAGCTTTTTTGGTTGGGGGACTTGCTCGTGCCAGATCTGTTGCAATTTCTAAGGCACACTTTGATGCTGGCAAGAATTTCTGGAATGCCATCTACGACTTCACGGGGAAGGCTGATGCCGTAAATTGGCAGGCCCGCGGCTGGTTTAGATTGGCGCAAAAATATTCAGCACGGGTCCGAAGTACGTGTAAGCGCCTTGGCGTGTCCGCCTCCGCTGACCGGAAGCGAGCCTGCCAATGAACTAAACTAACCCTTCAAGGCCGCCTCAGCCTTCCCCAACTTGTTCAGCTGTTGGGTCACAGTTCTCTGCAAAAAGATAGAGCAGCGAACCAAACAAAATAGCGGCAACATCTTGCCTTGCACTTGAACATGGCCAGCTGTCCTAGCAGTTGAAAATGTCACGCAGGGGGCGTCCCTCCACGCCTGGCAAAATGTTGACTACCGCGCTCAAATCAAATCAAGCATTCCAGATTTCCACGAGCTGCAGCAGAATTCTGATGATTGAAGTTGCATGTGATAAGAACGGAGCGACAAGAGCTATCCCTCTCCCTGCTCTGCAGATTCAAAACCTTGATGCGTGTGAGAAGCTGATCGTGTGCCTGGAAGGCTCCCGCTTGCAAGTTTTGTAACATTATGATGGACCCTGGCCATGCTACCCCAATGCAGGCTGCAATGACGCTCCAGATGAGCCTGCCCCAGACCTGACTCAGGCAGGATAGATTTTCCTGTGAAGCACGATTCTCGAAGCTTTGCTCTCACCTCGAAAACTAAGGCTCTGCTTTGCGCCGATCCCATGGTGAGTGGTGGGGAGCTTTTTCATAATATCGTTTGCGCCAGCCAGCTGATAGGGAGATCCAGAGGCGAGAGCCAGGGCCAGTCCATGGCCAACATCCCGCAGACCAGGCTTGCGGCAGCCTGCCCCCCTTAGCACATCTTAGCCCCAAGTGCATTGCGGTGTTTCGAAGTGTTGCCCTCTTGAGGCCGGCTCTGCCCGTGGCGCCACTTGGCAACCGGCGGCTCCATCGAATCATAAGCGACGCAGCCGGGAAGGACACCTGCAACAGCATGGATTGCATCCTGTTGACCTGCCTGATACGTTCTCTTTCGGTTGAGGATGTAAGCGGAAAGCTCGAGGAGGCCCTCCATCCCTTCCAGTCATCAGTTAGGTAGGATTTGCCTGGATACAGGACAGTTGACTGACCAAATAGGTTCAAGTGCTGTCAGTGTGTGGGGTTGATCATGTTTGATCCTAAGTCGCAATTCAAATGCAAGCTGAACATGTCAGGTAGTTCAAGAAGAGCCTCTTTTCAGCTCAGTTGTCGGGTCCTTTGTGATTGCATTTCGCTGTGGGCCACTCGCCGTGCACCGAGGCTGAAAAGTCGCACCAGGTCAAGCGGGAAGCTTGTCTTGCAAAATACATGGCGGTACGACCGCACCATGCTTTGGCAACCATTGCTTGTGAAAACCGCTGCCCATGAATCGTGCACCAGGATTCGCTATCTTCCAGTGATGAGGCTGCTGCTTTGCATGACATGCTCCATAATTGCGATATGCTCCAACAGCTGATAGCCACGACCTTGACAGGTTGAAGTCTTGGACTTGGAGGAGGAAGATGACGAAGAGAAAAATGAAGGCCCCCAGACGAGGACTTGTAGCAGCACAGCGTCCATGTGCAAAAGCCTTGTCTCAACAATCCCTGCAGGACATCTTCAGCACGAGCCACTGACTGGCGACTAGGCCATGTAATTTTGGCCAGTCTGCCTGTCAGCATTCGCCTAGAGACAGTTTTGCAACGTTGCCAGTAGTTCAGATTTTTCAACTCTCAGCGGGCAACAGGTGCATATGCATCCTCATCTTCCCGGTCTACACAACAAAGGGCAAGAAGCTTGGAGCACGCTTCTGTAAGACCTGCACGGCTTTGCAACAGAGCTTCAGGCTCGGGCCGCCATGGCAGCTGCAGCGGAAGCTTCCCTGGCCCCTCTGCAGAGAGGCTCAGCTCCTGCCTTGAGTTCGGCTACAGCAGAGATGATCTGCAAATTCGGCTTCTTCCTTCCCTTGAATTTTCAGCTCTGGAATTTGGCAATATGCTGGTCAATGTAGCGAAGGCACTTAGGCGCACGTGCCTGCCAATTGATGAATGCAGTATGAATGCTTGATTGCAACCAGCTACTTGAAGCTTAGGAGGTTATGTCCTGCGCAGACCCCCAAGCAGCTCTGCAGGGACAAATCCAGGAACTATGGCAGCAAAAAGGCCTTTGGGTGGTCTCAGGCCAGAAAATGGAAACCGGTTTTGCAGTCGTCATCATTGCGTTATGGTTGTGTCATTCCTTGTGCTTGTTGTTGCTGCCTCCCTTGTTGGTGCTGTTGCCTGCAACGCCTCATGTGGGCAGTGCAAGGCTGTCCATGCCGTCTGCTCCGAGAAACCCGAAGACAGAAGATGCGAAGGTGCCGGAAACGGATTGCTGAAGGTCACTACATGTCTGGATGTAGGAAGCAGAAGCATACAAGGACCCAAAATCACTTGCAAGGCTATGCAAACATGTATGCACCTTGGCCAGTTGATGATGAGATGGATCACATAGGCCACGGCAACAAACGCACCAGCATTGCTACGATGGACTCCCCTGCTTCCACAACAGCCTTGACCTGGCTCAACGCACTGCATGCAACGCCAGCTGTCACAACCAACATCACGAATCATTGAGGCACCTTCACACACTATGCTGGGCCATCTCAACAGCGCTAATGATGCTCAGTGCCCTTGTGCTCTTGACGTGGCCTTGAACAGGATGCTGGTCAATTACGCCACGACAGTATTTGATGCCGTCCAAGCCGGCTGCTTCCGCTCTGGATTTCTTGACAGGCACCGGTGGACAGCAGTGATGATGACGATGAGATTTGCAGCTACCTAAGGCGTTGCAGCCGTGTGGTGTAGAGCTGGCCAATGTGTTTTTGGCTTCTGCTTCCAAACGATCAGCTGAGTTCTGCATGGTACAAAACCGTCGAGGTCTACTAGGCACGTTTGCTGTTAACCTGCCTTGAGTTCAAGTCCTGACCGAGACTCAAGCAATGAACAGCTCAATGCAGGCCCACTTCAAGCACAGCGCGTGCGATATCCAGCCTCACATCTCAATCCATTGCATCGGCACAAAATGGTTGGGTGTGATCAGCTGACATCGTGCAGCATAAGTTCGGAGTTACAGTTAGAGATGGATAGCCCCGAGGTCTCGACAGCGACGACGATGCTCATTTGGAAGAGACATTGCCCAAGCTTGAGCTCCTGCAGTCCAGCCCAGTCCTGTCGCTGTCGCTGTCGCTGTTTGTGCTTGCTGAGGTCAGGCGTACTGACCGGCCGGCAGCGAAGCCTGCTGGCAAGCGGGCTGACAGGCACGGCTTGAGAATCGTGTCGTTGAACCCTCTTCTAGCCACGCATGTCGCGCTAAAGTGGCAGGCCTTGGCGCCCGACTGCCGCCTCGCTCGTCCAGCAGCGACGAGGATATGGCTGTGCCAAAGGCGTGGTGACTGGCGAATCTGACAGCTTAACTTACCCCTCGGTAGCCTGTTTTTTCGGGTTTGGAGGATTTCAACTTGCCAGGCAAGTCGTGAAGCCACTGCTTCTGCCGGACAGCGCCCGCCCAAGTGACTCCATGACATGAAGCAGAGCCATTTTGCAGTCATAAGGCAATCCTTGGCAGCACAGTCGTTCACAGCTTTCAGGCATCAAGCTAAGCAGCTTGCGGATCGAGGTCATCCAGGTCCTACACTGCTCATTTTAAGTCTTCCTCGCTGTCCCAAGCACACTCCACAAGGCGATGCCGAGAGTGATAGCACCAGCGAGGACGACTAGGAGGCGGCCAGGGCAACTTGCAGTGTCCCATTACCAAGTCTACAAGTCTACGAGCAGACTGCAGGATACTATAATGCTGAGCTTTGCCAATTGGACTTGGAGAAGCTCTGCTACCAAGAGGCATCATGTGACAGTCTTGCAGTCTGCTGTAGCAACAAGATGATAACAAAGCCAGGACGTGCCCTGCAAGTTCAATTCCATGTGCGGCGCATTGCACTTGGTACTGCCTATTCCAAGACCTTCTGCGGCATAGAGGCTGTCAAAGGCTGTCAGGCTGATCCAAATATCAAGGTTACTGATCAGATTGCTCAGGCCGACAAGTTCGTCAGTCCCACGGTCATCCTATCCTTGAGAACTCGTTTTTGAGTTCTTGGGAAACTAGTACGTCAGATAGGCGGGCCCCATGTACCAAGCACTACATCTCAATGATTCCTCCTGCTTCTGCGGGAATGTGGGAAGCCTTTATCGTGGACCGGATGCAATTGATGATAAAAGCCGCGCTTGGCCATTCAGTCTTTGCAAGGCATATTGCCTTCGCAGATTGCAAGGTGGATAATTAGAGTCAGTTATGAAATAGGCTCGCCTAAAACGCCCTACGCCGGACACCCCAAATAGTCGAGACCCTGAATCCTACATGATTTCTTCCAAATCCTAAACCCAGTCCAAATTCTAGACAACTTCAAATCATGTACCCTACATCGCCCTTCTTGATGACAAAAAGTTTCAGGTCATTAAGCCTGATTAGCTAACCTTGATCCTAAACCCTACACAACTTCAAAGGCCGCAGCCGAGATGACCCTCCTACCACAGAAAACCACAGGCTGCAGCCCCAAACCCTGGACAACCTCAAACCCTAAATCCTGCACCCTTACAAGTAAGGCAAAAACACCCCCATACCCTTAATAGTCAAAGCCAAAATACCCTCATTTCTTGAACGTCGTACGCCCTAAGCCAAGACAACTCCAGCCCCACATTCCAGACAACTTCAAATTCCGCACCCTCTAAAGCCCTCCTAAACCCTAGAAAAACACTGGTTTTAGAGGATCCCCGCAGACCCCGTACAGCCCCAGAACACCCCAGGCCCTAGTCCCAAAGCAATCTCACACCCTAAACCCTAGAAAGTCTTCATAAACCCTCCAAAATGTAAACCCTAAATAGCCACATACCCAGAACAGCCAAGACCCTACCCCAAATGGCCCCATTGCACGGCGCCTCCTGCATCTTTCAAAGAGCCACGGCCCTAAAGCTTTTACTTATGACCCAGACCTTAAACCCCACAGCCATGACACCCCAGGCCCCAACACAAAACCTTGGACAACCTCAAATTCCAAACCCTATGTAGCCTCCATAAACCCTCCACGACCTCAAGGCCTGAAGCCTAAATAACCCCAAACCCCGAAATTGCTCTCTTGAGCCCCAAGCCCCACACAACCTCAGGTTGCAGCCTCAAATCCTGGATAATCTCAAACCCTAAACCCTATATGTTCTGCCTATGCTTTGGACCTGAAGCCTAAAAAAACCCAAATCCTGAATAACCCTAAATAGCCTCAATCCTTGAACCCAAAACCTTGTAAGAAGTAAAGCGTGACCGCAATACCTGAGACCAAAATGGCCCGCCCAAACCTAAATGCCAGACATCCTCAGCCACCCCAAACCCCAGACAACCTCACCCTAAATTCCTTTAGGCCCTGAACCCTTGAAAGATTCAAACCAACGTAAAGCTAAAGCAATCCAAAACCCGACATGTTCCAGGTCGAAACCCAGCGCAGCCCCGGGCACTAGCCCAAATCCTAAACGGCTTCAAGCCCTAAACCCCATTGCAGTCCTCCTAGACCCTATGCCCATAACAACCATAAACCCTGAATATCCCAAGCCCTAAACCTGAACCTCGCCGTCCTGAAATGGCCCTCCTACACCCTAGCTTCTGCATAACCCCAGAACTCAAAACCGAATGCTTACGGCCTCACCAACCCCAAACCGTAAATAGCCTAGGCCTTGAATGCTGAACAACAATGCATCAACCAGAAATGAGCTGTCCCAAGCCCTGAGCACCGAACAACCAAACCCTAGACAACCTCAAACTATGAAATCTAAACAACCCAACCCCAAACCCTAAACAACCTTGACGCCCTAAGCCAAAATGGTTCCTAAACCCCAGACAACTCCAACCCCGGCCCCAAACCCTAGACAAGCTCAAATCCTAAAAACCCAGATCCAGTCCCAATCCTCAAAAGCCTCAAGATTAAACCGTTAAACCCCATCATAGATATTTCTTTAGAATTTGGATATGATTTGATTATTGGGGAGATCGAAGAATTTATCGAATAATTGGGAGTTGCTTAAATAATATTGCATTTATAAGAAAATATATTTAAGGGCTGCCGCCGCTGCCGCCGACCCCGGAACTGGGGGGGGGAACAAGAACTAGGACGTTTTTGCTTCAAAGGCAGGAGGTAGTGGTGGTAGTGGTAGTAGTAGTAGTAGTAGTAGTAGTGGTGAGCCCTAGGGCTTTAGCGCCTTAAGAACAAAAACTAGGACGTTTTTGCTTCAATGGCAGGAGTGGGGGGCTGACGAGGCTGGGCTCACGAGGCTGGGCGGGAGAATGGGGGGCGGGGTGGGGGGGGGGGCCTAGGCGCCTAGTAGACCCTACTAGCTAGCTAGACCATGCTAGACCCTAGACTGCTAGGCCCAAAGCCCTAAATTCTAGGCCCCTAGACCCTAGGCCCCTAGGCCCCTAGG
>CAJNIZ010038524.1:0-13171 GCA_905231905.1 Symbiodinium pilosum
CTGTCCTCTCTCCTTTCTTCTATCCACTCTCCTCTTCTCTTCTCTCCTCTCTCCTCTCGCCTCTCATCTCTCGAGAGACGAGTCCAAAAGTGACGACAGTTCTGGGTTTCACGACCACGACCCTCCCGATCCCCGTGACTGTTGACACTTTTGAGACGCGAAGACCCGAGACGAGTCGAAAAGTAACGACAGTTCTGCGTTTCGCAACCACGACCCCCCCGATCCCCGTGACTGTTGACACTTTTGAGACGCGAAGAAGCGAGACAAGTCCAAAAGTGACGACAGTTCTGCGTTTCGCGACCACGACCCCCCCGGATCCCTGTGACTGTTGACACTTTTGAGACGCGAAGACCCGAGACGAGTCGAAAAGTGACGACGGTTCTGGGTTTCGCGACCACGACCCCCCCGATCCCCGTGACTGTTGACACTTTTGTAATGCGAAACGTAAAAAGTGACGACAGTTCTGCGTTTCGCGACGATTTTCGTCCCTCCGGCATGTCCGACCCTCCGCGAACGATTGCGGACGCTTGCGGACGAACGATTGCGCACGATTGCGAACGATTGCGGACGCTTTGCGGACACAAACGCAACGACCTCGCGTCGCCTCCTGGACCCCTGGACCCCAACTTTAAAACGGGAACCCTTCTGCTACGCATTCGGGAAAAATCGCCGCCGCAATACGAGCTATGGACGCCTTTGGGCTGTAGGTTGTGGGGCTAGAGCCAAGGAAAATGTGCGGAAATCATCCTAATTTGCCAAAGGGAAGAAAGGATCTCGGAACGTCTGAGCTTGAAAAGATGCATGTTCTGAACTCGTATATCCCAGCAGAAAGCTCCAGAAGAAAATCATCCGCATTCATGGGGCGGCCTATACCAAAGAACTGTTGGAAAACAAGCCAAAGTAAATTTGCTTAGAGTGGACCTGCCCAAACCCTGTGCACGTAAACCTATATATTGCAACAGTCCCCTATCAACACATCGTGTTCATGAGGCAAGGGCGGGGAGGGTTGGGGGGTTGGGGATGGGGGGGTAGGGAGAGAAGGGTGGGGGGTGAACTGTGGAAAAAAGAGTGCTTTGGACGAAAAATGCTCGCTGCCGCGTACTGCGAAATCCTCGAACCTGGGGCGAGCCTGAATTTCATGTAGCATGGCCAGGCTGGACTAAGCCACCCACAGTCCACCCACCATGGGAGGGGGGTGTTGCAGCAGAGAGGTTCGTGTCCAAAACGCCCTGAGGCTGGATAGCTTCGGCCAATTAGTTTACAATTGGTTTTCGTTAGATGTCGATTGATTTCAACTTCAAATGGATTGTAATTCGAGTTCAATAAGTACGTAATTGATTATTCAGTTTCCCTGGAATTCAGGCCTTAATTAATTATTTCAGGAGGCCCCCCCATGACGGTGGGACATTAAGGCGGGTACCCAAACATTGCCACTATAGAAGGTTCCTGATCTAGATGGACTAGGGCCTAATGTTGCAGGCTAGGCAAACCAAGGTATTGAGCCTGACAGGCTCTCGGGATTTGGGGCCTTGAGATTTTATAAATCCAGGCCTCTAAGAATTAGAGCTTTCGCGGTCAAGCTTTATTTCAGGAGGCCCCGCCAGGACGGTGGGACATTAAAGAAGGTGCCTAAACATTGCCATTAAAGAGGGTAACAGTTCCTGATGGACTAGGGCTTTTGGAAAATGTTGCAGGCCAGGCAAAGCACGTATTTGAGCTCAATTGGGGCTCTGGATTTGGGGCCTTGAGATTTTTGAAATCCCGGCCGTTCAGGGTTTGTAAACAAATAGTAAGGTTTTAGGTACCCTTAAGCTAACCTCTGGGCTGTTCAGGGCTTCGAGACAAATAGTAGGGTTTTAGGAATTAGGGTTCTTTAAGCTTTGACTTATTTGATGAAGAGTACTTTTCTATTTAAAGCTAACTGTTTGATGTCTTCAAACCTAAAAAATCTTATTTTGGCACCCCAAAACTTGACATTAAAGAGGGTCCCCCAAACAAGTACTGTCCTGAATAGTCCCCAAAAACTTGATGCAAAAGAGGATACCCGAACAGAACAGGGTGCAACATTACGATGTGTTCAATCCTGGATGCAGACGCAATTTTGCTGCGAAGCCTTTAACTTTCGTTGCCGTAGCAGGGCTTGCGCGTTTTAGGTGATCCAGCTTTTCGGCGTCCTGAGCGAGATCATGCCCAGGAAAACAGAGAGGTTTGAGGCCGGTGTGCTGGAGCTGCTTGGACTGTTTGGTACTTGGAGGTTGATAGGAATATGTGTTTGCGGGCTTGAATTTTTTGACGGTCTGAAAGTTTGCGGAGTTCCGGCAGCCGCAAACTCCAAAGAGGCAGTAGGTACCATCCTTGCATGTTTGCTATCTGAATGCTAGCCTCCTGGTTTCTCCTCTCCAAGTGCAGGGATGCCTGAAGTTCTACTGTCGACATCCCCTCATGGGCATGCGTCAGAACTATTTCTCATGCTGCCCATATCCTCCCGCATTCTGACTAGATGGGCCTGTCATTGGAATCAGCATTTAGAAGCACATCTATCTGATTGGGCTTGCTGTATCGGTGGGCACAACTCCGAGGTTGGCCGCGCTGAACCTAGGCTGGGCAGATGGTGCTTTGGGGAATGGATCCATATAAGCCTTCTAGGCTGAGGCTCGGGTACTCCAGAATTAGTCTGAAGGGAGCCTGCCTGCAATCTAGGCCGCTGCGGAGTAGGGTTTTTGAGTGGGCGCAGCTGCAATTTGGGGCTTGCATGCAACCTGTAGGGTTCAAGCAGCAGGCTTGCTTCAAAATGCTTGAACTAGGGCATCTTGTCAGCTTTCTTTGCATTGGGCCATGATTTCTGATGACGTTTTTTCGCGCCCATTATTGTAAACTACCTTCCCAGGCGAAACGCATCCCATCATAATTCCTTCGCCAGATCCCCCAGGGCAAGGCACAAGACGTGGACTTATTGGGAATCATTCGGACATGTGCGAAAGAATCGTTTGAACCGTTCAACCTGCAATTGAGGGACAACAGTTGGGCCCCGGCAAGAGCATAGGTTTCCTGAAGTAGTTTCCGACATAAATGTCCCGCAACACGTCTTTGACTGCTGCAACTTGCAACAAGTCTTGCATCCAGATATCTCCTGGTCGAGGGAGCAGCGCGAACATGCTACGTTTGACCTGCCACCTTCGCCAGTCAATGTGTAGTCATGTGCACTCCTTAAATCACGCAACTGGACGCAGACGTTTGTTGAGTTCTATGCTCTGGGACCGTGCGGAGCGTTGCATCATTTTTGTTTGGTTTCTTGTCGCTTGGGTTGCCAGTGCGAATTGCAAGGCCCTTACATAACCGATTCCGTACACCTGGACTGCTTCCTGGACTTTACTTGGCCACTCGGCTGAAGCAGACTACTGGGCCTCGATTCAGGGCTGACGCAAGGAGCTTGATAATGGAACGGGCTTTGGACAAACAACTGGAGCTGCAAGTTTAATTTCCAGGTTGGTGTCACGGCGTGTCCACTGAGCCTGATGCTACCTTGCTGGTTCTGCAAGGTCCCTGACAGGACTTCATAATTTGACTTCAGGAACACCGTGGTTTGGCCCCAAGGAAGATAGGGTGTTGTTGCTGGAGGGAGGGTTCCTAATTTTTTCTAGGTGACGGTCAAAAGAGGTTCTAAAAAAGTACTCGTACAATTCCCTCTTTAAAGTGGTTTGCCCATTGCGCAGCATACACCAGGGCGATATTGGGGGCCATAGAGCGGTTGTTCTAGGGCTGAGTTTTCGGCTGCCTGCTGAGCTGAAGACAATCTAAACTGAACCCTAATATCTGAACCCTTCAAGCCTCTCAACAGGAGGCTTCCTTTTGCTCTTCAGCATGCCACCTTGTCTCTGAAGGTAGTAGGGATGTGAGGACTCCTGGTTCAGGGGCTCATGTTTACGACGATACATCATTTGCGCAAGCTGAAGGGATTTGAGCCCGACAGTTCAAAACCGCTCAGCGATCTGTCTGTGGTTTCGCAGCCGAAACATAGGAGCAGCCGAATGAGAATACTCTTCTGCACCCAGAGCCTACCAAGGGTTACACCGGCATTGTGGCGCATTTTCCTGGCTCTTTTTTTTCCCTAGTTGTGAGCCAGCCAGACAAGGTCGCAGATGCTGCAATTGCTCAGCTATCCTTTGCTGCCGTGCTTTCTTCTCGCTCTAGCCTATATCAGCATCCAGCTCCTGTTTCAGGCAAGGCTGTTATGTCAGTTGATCCTAGGCTTCCCGTTGGTCCTTGCATAGAGTTGGAATCGCTTGGTAGCGAACCAGTAGCCATATATGACCCCCACAATGGAAAAGCAGCAAGGACAACATGGAACATAATTTGGAAACGTGGATAGGTAGCAGTGTTTTTCTTGTCATATGTGCGCTATTGATGATGAGGTGTATATATATATATACATATACATATATAGACCTATGGTCTAGAGAGGTTCCCATATAGGATGTAAGGTCTGCAAGACCATGCTTTTGGGCAGACCCAACCCCACCTCACCATCATGATACGAGTCTCTTATGGCCATTATTCTAGGGTTGGGGTTATCAAACAAACCCTTTGTTAAGTGTCGGTCTTGCGCCTGCATGGCGTGTTTGGTGCATCTTGACATGCCTGTCCTGTCCGCAAGTTGCCATACTGAACACCTATGCACTAGTCCTGTGCCCCTGGAGGATGCAGAGAAGCCGTCACATCTTTGGGCTGCGGTGCGGATGAATGTCATCAACTTATTCCTGGTGTCTACGGTCAAGTCGCTCCTGCATGTTAGCGAGTGCGACTTGACCGTGACCCCTCCCATCATGGACAAAGTGCCATTGGTTACATGCGATGGTGGCCTCTATGCTCTAGCACTTGCCTTTGCTCTGACGGTAGGCATCGCCTATAGCAGTTACGTGGCGCTCTTGATCCTGAGCAGCGTGCACAGCTTCAACACCATCGCCCAACCGCTTTGGGGCCCTTCACTGGTTCAGTACAGCATGCTTCAGGGTCCGCCCACCTTGAGGATTGAGCTGCGTGCCAACGAAACCGCAGCCCTAT
This sequence comes from Symbiodinium pilosum, assembly GCA_905231905.1. NCBI lineage: Eukaryota > Dinophyceae > Suessiales > Symbiodiniaceae > Symbiodinium > Symbiodinium pilosum. The sequence continues at coordinate 5,062 of CAJNIZ010038524.1, forward strand.
CACAAGAATTGAAGTCGGCACTTCTAGATGCAGCGCAAGTTCAGTGCCAGCAAACTTTGGCAGGTGCACAAAACTTGCCCGAATCTATGGTCTCTCGGTTCAGAAGTACTTTTTTGAACTTTGTTTCTTGGGGTCTGAGCTCCTGGGATAACACACTGCCCGGCAAAAATCTCCACCTCAGATTTCGGGTCCAGTCGAGAGGTGCTGACAGCAGATGACAGCTGTAGGCTGATTCCAGTTGCCGGAGCATTCGCGCACATGAATGAACTCGACGCTGAGAAGTATGTCGAGAGCAGACGCTGGGCATACCAGCGTGCCGCGCTAGACTTTCAGTCGCTGACTGTCCGATGCCTTTTTCTTCAGTTTGATCGCGAGCAGCGCCATTCTACACTTCGCGGTTTGGGCCTGTTCACCAAGTTTGCTCCAGACAGCTTTCATTTCTTGCTGTTTCTGAAGGCTCTCTAGCAATTTGATTCGGTGCTATCTTTCTTCAAGGTTAAGGTCTACATTGCGCAATTTGCAAGACGCGTTAGTGACGGCTCCCCAGTTAGTTACATGTGTGGATCAGTGCATAATGCCCCCCCTTCTTGCAGCTTGAGTACTCTACCCGCATGTCTGAGAAGCAAAATTCACGTCAGACAAATACTGGGTTGCTGTTACGGAGCTTATTAGAGTACCATATAATGGGTACATAGGGTCTATAGGGCTTAAGTTACCACAAATATGGGTACATAGTAAATGGTCGGATTTCCGTACTGCGGTAACTTAGTTTGAGTTCCTTAATTACAATCCAGAATGGCCATAATACTATATTGGGGTGCTTTGGCCATACCAAGCTACTGAACTCCAGGGTTCCTTGCAAAAAGCTTGCCCCGGAGGTCGGAATGGCGCTAGTGGCTTATGTGCCCCGACTGCCGGATCGAAAGGCACAGGGGTCAGTGGGCTTCTTCATCTGCAGCATCATGCCTCTCGGCAGAGTTTGGGGTTCCGGGGCTTAGCGTTGAAGTTATTTAATTTTGGATAAGTACGGCAAGGGTAGCAGGGCTCCGGCTGCGGGGCTGGGACATTGCCGTACAAAGAGGAACCTCGCAAGTGGCGCTCGCTTTGCTTGGAAGAAGTTCCTCCCTTGTCTCATCTCTCTGCATGGGTAGTAGCATTTGCGCCGCATCAGCAGGCCTTCTTAGCCACCAGAACTATGAAATATATAGCGTTCCGGATTTTGGTGGGTCAGGGCCGTTTTCCATCGTCTAAGGCACTCCTACCAAGCTAGACTGTAAGTTTTCCCTGTATTTATTGAACTGGTTGATAACCCCAATTTACAGCGTGTATAACAATACTTGCAGTATCTCCTTTTTAGCCAAACTTACAACTAAAGAATTTCCCACGCAATCCTTTGCAGTTCATTGACGCTAGGCGCAGTGGGGACTTGATACAGTGCCATATTACGCGCCGACTGACTACATGTTCATGATGCGTCCCAAAACAGATACGGTGAGTTCTGTGTGTGTAGGCCGCTTCAAGTAAGCTTCAGCCAGCCTCTTCGTGTGCACAGGATCGGCCATGTGGATGTGTGGGCATGTGAGCAACCCTAAACACTGCCACCTTGACATGGGTGCCGCACCTGAGAAATACCAGCCTAAACCTTGGATTGCAATCTTAAGAAACCTATGCGCTAACTCGTATAAACAACATAGCAGCTCCCATGTTCTTTCCCATTCCCTATATTGCCCCTACCTCATCTGGGGTGCTGCCGACAGAACTTAAGCTACTTTAACAAAGCCTATTATTCCTTTACTATATACCCATATTATGGCAATTCAAGCCCTAAGCACTAACCCTAATTAAACAAATATGCCCATATCATGGGAACTTAGCTCAAGTTCCTCAACAGCAACCCAGATTAAACCTTAACCTTAAACCCTAAACCCCAATCCCTGTAAGACTTCCCTAAGCTGAGGTGCATCGGCTTGTTGGCCAGACCATTCAGCAACTGGGCTGTTGTTGAGGAACTTGTAACTGGAGTTACGATAATATGGGTACATAGGGTTTAGGGTGTGGGGTGTAAAACAGGCTTTAAAGTGCCATATGATGGGTATACACGGTAAATACGTCTGTGTCCTGTATATAGTTGCTTAATTTTAGTTCCTTAACAGCAAGCCAGGCAGGCCTTCTGAGGGTCGGACACTCTTCGTGGGCCTTGCGGCGCTGGCAGTTGCCTTTCTGATGCTTGGAGCCGCAGTTTCAGATTATTTCGGTTTGGGACGACGAGTCTCGCGCGCTTAGTAAGCAAGCTATACTGTATACCTTGGCAGGCATGTGTCACAAACACGACTGAACCTACGGGCAGTCCCAAATCTCACCTTCGCAGGACGGGCACCCTTCCAACTCCACATTGACATGTCACGTAAGGCGGCTTTGGGGCTTGTCTTTTTTGATCAACTCTGGATTCAAGAGAGGGTTTGCGCTGATTTTCACGGCTCCTTGAGACCTAAAACGATCGACCCCCTGGTCATGATCACAGCATTTAATTTGTAGGCACCGGTTGTTGACGTGCTTTCGTCATCTGCCTGTAGCCATTGGGAAAAGCAGTTGCCATTGCCAGTGCCCGCAACGACGAATTTTTACGGCCATGTGCAGCATATTGATGTTTTCCCTCTTGTCCATGAGCTCTGCATCGCAGGATTGAGACAAGGAGCTCGGGAGCCATGTTTGTTTCAATTGTCCCCTGAGGCTTCTTGCAACGGTACATACATGTCAACTTTATGAGTTCCAACAGAGCCCGATGGATTTCCAGACAAGCCTTGTACTTGTACATCCAGCTCCTCCATAATGTCATGTTTGTAGACCCCGACCGCCCTAGGATTGTGATGCTGTCGGAGACGCATTTCAGATCGCATGCGGAAGAGCAACTTTCCCAGGCACTCGGGACGTGCGTCTCATTGCTACTACTCCCAGAGGCTTATAAGCACCCATCATTGGAAATGAAGTGCCTTCAGTGGTAATAAGTTGCTACTGCATTGCAATCAGCAGGCTTGTGGTTGGGCAATGGAAGGCCGTTGTACTTATAAAGGTGAGGCGGACAATGTAGCAAGACGTCAGGTAATCACAGCTCCAGGCAGGCAGGCGGAGCATGGACGTGAGAGCTGAGAGATGTGTGCAGAGATCGGTTTTTGGTTCAGGCCGTCGCCAAACAGGGCCGTCTTTAGGTACCAGTACGTGCAGCTAGTCCTTGCTGCCTCAGCTTCATGTATGACAGTTGCAGCATGCCCTGGGCAGGGACTGCAGTTCGCGCGGCTCCTGCTGCTGGTTCCCTTGCTGCGGCTTTTGATGCCACTGGCCCTTATCGCCATGCCGCGAATGCGCCAGAACTCTGAAGAATTCACGCAGGCCCGGATGCACTCATACTTGCTCACATGCGGTGGGCCGGCTTTGACAAGTCTTAATAGGTTTGATCCTGCGAGATAATGAGCTTATCTGCGGCCATGAAGCTTTCCCGTATCGAGATATATCCGAGTCAGAAAAGCCATATTGTAAACCATAGCTTGTGGAATACCAGGCGTTTACTGGCATGTAAGTTGAAACAGTGATTCTTTGGAAGCCAGAGATAGATCATGTATAATGCAAGTTTCCTAGGACGACCCCATGGTAACCTGTAGATTTCAACGCAGCTTGAATACTGACTCGCAAGGGAAAGGGAAACATTAGCGATGTTAGCTCCCGACATCGACTCTGCTACCCTCAAACCTTACCTCGAGCGTGCAAAGCTCGCTCTTGCTTCGAGCGTTTCGTTGCTAAGAAAACTCAGACAGTGGAAAGAGTCGTGTGGTTCAGCTGAAAAACCTACTTTCCATCTACGTAGTGGTCCCTTGAAGCATTCACAGCCTTGAAGCCGTCATAGCAGTTATAGAAGCTGAGATCATTGACGGCCCGGGTGAGTCTGAAGGGAAGTTATTGAAACAGTGAGGCCCCAAACGGATGCCCAACATGTTCACATGCCTTTCCTGAGGACTCCAAAGAAATGTCCCTATACCCAATTCTGGGAGCCCTTATGTGAGAGTGGCGAGCTCCAGCGATCCAGGCCCCTATCCAGACCCTGTGGGGATCTGGACATTCTTGTTCCAGGCCTTATCTTAAGGGGACGTGCTTCAACAAAAGGACTGTGGCCGACCTCAGACGTTGTGCTTTTTCTGTTCCTACGCCCAGACAGAGGTTACACAGTAGGAGGTCAGGACTCAGCAAAACGTCAGGTCATTGCAAGTCATCATCACGCTGCAGAATTTAGAAAGAATACGAACGTGGCGATTCACACCCTTTTGATCAAGGCTTCCTTGGCCTTGTTCAACATTTCCATAAAGACTCGTTAGGTGGACCCCCCACCCTGTAATTCTGACTCTTTGGGATAATACGGATTACAAGGGGCTCCTCTATTTTCCTACTATTATACCACTAGTACAGGGTGGGGGGCCCACCTAACCCAAATGTAAATCTCCAGGAGCTTTTGCTGCTCCAGGCCGCGTGGCTGCATCTGTAGCCTCAAGATCCCCCGACGGGTATATTGGGCTATTTAGGGCATTATACGGGTAGATTGGGCTCTTTTGGGTCCAGAGGGGGCTAAAGGAGTTTCGGCATTCACCGCAAGCTTTCTGCAGGGCATCTGAGTCGCATTCGTGTACCCAGCAGACGATTGACTGAGAGGGGCAGGGCTTCAGATGTGTCAGGGGGTTATTCAAGCCTGTAGGTACGGATTTGGAAGGTTGAGGGAGGGATGATATTGTGCAAGCACGTTTGGTGGAGTAAAGGTTGAATTTAAGGTTTTGGAGGTGCGAAGTTCCTTGACAAGGGCAGTGAGGCGCGGTCGAGTCCTGGGGCAAGCCAAAATTTCTAGAATAGTTCATACCCCTAGTGCCAATCCAAACTCCTCAAGCTCCAAAGCGCTAAACCTGCATGTGCACACCAAACGAACAACCTCCCTCCCCTCCAAACATCCGCATTCCCAACAAACCCTACAGTAAACCCTAAATTCCCTTAAGCCCTAAACCTAGGCGGCCTGGCAGCATGTTCAGCGTTCGCAGCGCCAGCCGTTCGCCCTAAAAGCCTCCACGTCGCTCCAGGGCGATGCAAAGCCGGAGGCAGGCCGACAGATGCTTTTTCCTGCTTGACAGAAGCAGGGAAACGGAAAAGAAGGCAAAACTACTCCTCACAAGTTGAGGGTCTAAGGTAAATTTAGATTGTTTTGGGTTGAGGGTTTTAGTTCGTTTAAGATCAGTTATAAAGCAGAAAAAGGTTCGTTTGAGCCTGGGTCGCAATTACTGCCCTTACTGTGAAGTAGTTAAGGTGGTTGTTCAAAGAGTTGAAAGATGTTAAAACCACAGCAAAACGATGCAGGGCACCCTGACAAAGATGCCCCGCAACAGTACCCCCGCAAAGCTGCAAAAGACTCTAAGGGGCACACTACGCGAATTCCAACATTATACCAAAAACAAGTAACATTGGTGCCAGCTCATGTAGGGATGAGTGGACATCTGCGGGGAAATGTGCTCGATGCATTGGATATTGGGTTTTGGCTGATATTTTTTAGGATATCTCCAGCTAAAGGAAGAGCTTCTTTGCCTCGCGTTGCACTGCCTTCGTCAATGCCATCATGTCTCGCTGACGATGTCTGCTGCTGCCTTGTACAGGGTTTTGCACATGGTCGTGCTTTATGCCAGCATGTTAGCAACGATGTCTTTTTTTTGCGTGTAGGTACGGTATGAGGCCATGGCGATATAGTGTTGCGTCCGGTCACATCTAGCGCAGTTTCATCATGGCCCCTGAGTCCGCAAGCGCTGGGGCCTCGTTTGGCACCATTTGACCACCTGTTCAAGTTGTCAGAGCCCACCATTACCCTAAATGTCGCCCCTCTCAGAGCGCAGACCCTCAGCCCAAAGGTCTGAACCTGATGTTTGCCCCAACATGCAACTCGACGCCTTGCCCGGTGCAGGTTACCCTTGCTCCCGGCACGGTGGTTCTGCCGCTCCAACGCCATGGCGAGTGCATGCTGGTGGAATGCAGAGGCAAAGCTGAGGGCTTCACGTCTGAGAACTACCCCAGGGAGCGAGGAATATGAGAACCCAAAGCCGACCTAGCATGGCTCCATTTTGGGGGTCTTCTGCTTCTGAATTCGCAGCCAGTGTCACCCTGACAAGTCGAAACCCTACATCCCAGATTCAGATGGTGCAAGGCTTACTCCTCGACCAAGGTACATGTAGATTTGCTCTATCAACCCTGAAGCTAGATCTACTGCAGTCTTGGGTAATTCTGCGTTAGGTCTGGTCTTGGAGCCCCATGGTGAAAGGTCTGGTCTTGGAGCCCCAGGGTGAAGACTTACGTAGCGTTTGTAGGGCTAAGGCGTGTGCACTCAAGGCAATCGCAGTTCTGCTCTGTCTGAATCGGTGTTTGGACTTCAGAGCAGGCACCTAGAGGCTCCATTGCAGTTTATCTTGGACGTTTGCGGCGGGTTGGACTTCTTGGTTGCTACGCAAGCAGGGCTCTGACAGGGGTATCAGTTTTGGCTAGACCCTCTAAGATGGTCTCATGGTTCTGAATCATATCTGGAGCCCACATTGATGGGCATGCTTACCAAAATCATGGCTCCCAAAATTGCCTATCCCTACTTTTCTAGCGACCATTATTTTTCATGTTTTGGAATATTATCCGGGAAATTCCCTATAGTGCCTCGACTCTACTGCGAGGTGCTGGCGGAGAGTTGCTCGAGGGATTCCTGCCTTGCTCTCTGCTGGTCAAGCATCCCGTGCCGCTTCTTGTCTCTATGTTGGGCTGCTGTTAAGGAACTTCAAATTAGATATCCAGAAAGTGGGTAATTAGGCATTAAATAATAGGGCTGCCTTATCACAGTAACTGGCTTTAATGATAAGTTTCTTAGCAGTTAACTGGTATATGCAGTTCTTAGTAGCGGGGCAGGTAATCACGCTTGGCATTTTTCGCTGCCAACAATCCGACTGGCTATGATAAACAAAAGCGGCGTTTTTCGGCATAGGAATTCAGAGGCTTGGGGTGTAACTCTTTTGAGTTCTGGGCCCTGATAAGGAGAAACCTGTTGTGATTTTGGCGTTTCATGGTTTCCCCTCTAGCCCCCTCCATACTACCCCGCTAAGTACCCCCTCAAGTCAGGTTATTTGAGGGGTTTACGGTTTGCAGGTTTTGGGTCTCCCATGAGAAGTTCGTTCCGGAACGCAGGCTTTTCGAGCTGAGCGAGATCCGCACCTGGTCAGTGGTCAGGGCCTTAAAGATCTAGGCCATTCTGCTGAGAGTTTGGTGTTTTGCTGGTGTAGGCCAAATGGCTGATGTAGCTGCAAGCCTTATAAAGCCAATTCCAAAGGCTTGACGTCTGGCCATAAGCCCTCAGCCCTCAGAAAAAAAAGCTCTGAACGGTCGAGCTCAGGACTTTCTAGATGTCGATGGCCAGCCGCTGGGCTGACAAAGTTGGAGGATGACTGCAAGTTGAGAAGGAAAGAATCACTTTTCCCTGACGCCTGCATCATCGTGGCAACAAAACACGTCCTTTCCTCATGGGTCTCAAGCATGAACCGAAGTCCTGGAATCCCAAATCTTACAAAACCCCGAATACGTTAAAGCCTCATCCCAGCAAGCAGCTTAGGGTTTAGGGTTTGCATCCAGGCCAGTGCTTAAGATTGACCTCCACTTCGCCACTGCTGTTTCCCTGAGCGCCTTTGACATTCTGCCCCCGGAGGACGCGCGTGTGTGTCTTACGGTTTTTGGATGTGTACGTATGTATGTATGCATACATGCATGTATGTATGTATGCATGTATGTATGTATGTAAGTATGTATATGTATGTATATGTATGTATGTATGTATGTATGCATGTATGTATGTATGTATGTATGAATGTATGTATGCATACATGTATGTATGTATGTATGTATATGTATGTATATGTATGTATATGTATGTACATGTATGTATGTATGTACGTACGTACGTACGTACGTATGTATGTATGTATGTATGTATGTGTGATTGTATGTATGTATGTATCTATGTATGTATGTATGTATGTATGATTGTATGTATGTATGTATGTATGTA
>CAJNIZ010038524.1:22895-50331 GCA_905231905.1 Symbiodinium pilosum
CCTCCGCAACATGAAAGTAAACAAACGCGACGAACTTTATTCCTGGTGATGTAGGATGCCTATTCTAGACACCCACCAACATTCCCAACGAGTCCTAGATGCAGTCACCCTTAGCCCTAAACCGCAAGACCGTGAACCCTAAACCTCCACACCCGAAATACAAACCTACCTCATACGAGCTATGATCTAAGCTCCTTAAAAGGGGGTTACATCCGCTTTTATATCGGAGAGTATTATTCTGTGGGGCTTATTCAGGGGGATACTAGGAGTTTAGACAATGGCTCATATGATGTTGCTTAGAGTAGGACCTATGATGTGGAGGACTAGATATCCATGCTTAAGCATGGAGTAGGGAGGTCTTCAATATAAGCACCCCTTTGCTGTATTATCATGGAGGGCATACCAGCTTTCTGAGGTATCCTTGGGTACTGCCCCTCACTTTGTAGCCGTTGGATACTATTGACAACATTGTGTAGCCCTTAATATGGCCCCTTAATAGAAACTGTCACAGGGTGGAGGCAGTACCTCCGCGTGGTGGTTTCCTTAAATAAGGGGACCCCAATATGAACCCTAATATAAACCCAAATATATTACAGTCCCCATTATATATAGGGACCCCCAAACAGGTACCCTAATTTCAGGAAACCCTGGAACCTAAAAACCCTACACCACAAAAAGTAGTTTCCATTTTCTTTTAAACATTATCCCGATATAAACCCTAAACCCTAAACCCCAAACCCAAAGGTGTATAACCCCTCTATAACCCTACTAAATAGGTACCTCCATGTCGAGACAAGGCCATTTTTGGACCAAGCGTAGATAGGACTTTACAGCGCCCACAGATGGAGATTACCGCTTTCCTGTGGTGCTTGCAGGTAACCTGAGCTATGATGGTTTATATTAGGGTTATATTACCCCCAATAATGGAGAATCAAATGGAAAAGAAAATGGAGAATTAAATGGAAACTGGGATCTATGTACGGGTTTATAGGGATTATGAGCTATAGTCTAAACTCCTTAGAGGGGATTATAAAGGGGATTATGTAGGGTAATATTATAGGGGCTATTAAGGAGGATGTTCTCAACATACACCTAAGTACCTGCATGCCGTTAAATCAGCCCTTTATGCCGCCCATATCCAACCATATGCCGCTATATGGATATGCAAGCCCTAGAGCACGGCAAACAGTTTGATCATTTGCTGAGAATGTGGCCTGTTTTGGATACCCGGAGTTTCATGGACCTGGCTCGGGGATAAGATCACACCAAGTTCCCGAGATATAGTGCGAAGATGTTATACATCGTATTTGCACATCTAGGTATGTATGTATGTATGTATGTACGTATGTATGCCTGCATGCATGTATGCATGCATGTATCTTTCCAGATTTGGACTCCAGTTGTCATGTTCGCTTCTGTAGTAGTTTCCCTCATTGTGCGAGCAGTCCTGTAAGCAGACTGCACAAGGCCTGAGCTGAAAATACCCCCACTATGATAGCCCTATATAATCCCTGTAATCTCTGTAATCCCTAGAATCCCTGTAGTTTCCATTTTCTTTTCCGTTATCCTAATATAACTCAATATGCCCTAAACCCTAAACCCAATAGTAGTTTCCGTGTTCTTTTCCATTGTCTATAACCCCAATATTATACCCCTGTTTTTTAATGACCGGTTCCAAGCATCCCACCGAAGCTGAACCCCCCATCGGAGTGAGATTAGGGTTACATTAGGGTTATATTAGGGTTAAATTGGGGTTACATTAGGGTTATATTAAAGTGGGGCTATATTAGGGTTAAGTTGGGGCTATATTAGGCTTATATTAGGGTTTTACTAGGGTTATACCAGGGATAATGGAAAAGAACATGGAAACAAGAGGGATTAATTTTTGGATACCTGTAATTCCAAAGCCTTCTATATACAGGTGTACTCATTCCTTTGTACAAATCCTAATTTCCCCTTTAAAGGAACCCTCGTAATTTTGCAGACCTTCAATAATAAGAAGAAGCACACAGGCGGTATCTTTCACGGACGGAGCGCTGCAGAGCTTAGTGTTCCCTCTGGAGCTCTGTTGGCAGGGCTTCTGCATGGGACGACAATTAAGAAATCTTCTGCGTTGCTGCTAAGGAACTTAAACTAAGTTGCCATGCTATGGCTACATAGTAGGTAACAGACTTTCCCTATATTTCAGGCGGCTTAGGGTTTAGGCTTTGGTTGATGACATCGTGGCTGCCCGCAGACTTTGTCAAAGGCTGCCCGGCGTTCCCCCTGATGGCCGTTCCCCTAGGCCTTGCCTCTAATACAAAGTGAAAAGGTCATTTTTGAAGCCCTTCCTATCCTCTTCTTGAACTTTTAGTGGTAGGTAGGGAAACAGGGAAATACTCCCTAAATCATTTCTATATGATGCATTCCCTTATTCCCTACTAACCAGCAGTAAGTTTAAGTTTCCTAGCAGCAACTCAGTCTTGTCAGAAGATGAGGGGGCGCGAGCTTCAGGCACCCAAACTTACTGGCAGCTAGTAGGTTTAGCGTCCGAGACAAAATTGACAACGATTATATTCCTGTTTTTTTTCAGGCTGGAACCCGCTCAGTTGCTTGCAAAGGGACAGAAATACTAAGAGACCCTTTCGCAGGTTCCATGCTGGCTTGAAGGAGGTTACTTTACACCCTAAATAGTAGTTTCCATTCTATTTTCCACTATACCCCAATATAAAGTTGTTTCCATGTTTCCCATTATCCCTACATAACCCCCAACTGTGATATGACTAGAGTGCTGGTCTAAGCCCAGGCAGATCCTTGCGTACGGGAAGCTTGCGGACCCTCAAGCCTTGTGACATAGCAAACGACAGCTGGAAGTCGCGGAACATCAGAGGACAGGAAATTTAATTGCCTCTAGGGTTTAGGGATTAGGATTTAGGGTTCATCTTCTTGCTGGTGTTTAAAGCGAGCGGCGGAGGGAACGTAGGTGAAACGCATGAGATGGTGAAGCCCTATGCCCTAAACCCTAAGCCAGGGATTAATTATCGGGCTCCACTTTCCCAATTCCCTTGAGCAGTAGTGATAAGATTGGGCTTGGTGAAGGTGGCCAGATTCCCAGGCTTAGGGTTTAGGGTTTAGGGTCTAGGATTTAGGGTTTAGGGTCTACGTAGGGTTTAGGGTTTAGGGTCTAGGTATTGGTGTGTCTGAAAAAGATCCCTGTCGTCAGGGCCCAGGGTACTCCGGACAAGGCATAGCTACAGACACATCTTTGGAATGAGGGACGGTTCTGGAGGTAAGTTCGTAGAGGAACGTTAGCCCTTTTGAAAGATAACACCAAAATATCCAGTACACAACCTTTTTTATGGGCGCATAGGTTACTCTGGCAAAGATGAGGGATGCCACTCAAAGACTTTTGAAAAGTTCCTGTAAAAGGCGCCGTAGAAAAAAGTGTTACAAGGTGACCCCTGATTAGACCCTGAACCCTAAACCCTAAACCTTGGGTCATTCCCCCTCCCAGTAACTGTCCTTAAAGGCGGCCTTTTTAAGGGGGTTCTTATAACTCCTATAACCCATTGTGGTAAGAGTTACTGTAAGGGGGAATAACCCCACCTAAACCCTTAAGCCCCGAACCCTAAACCCTAAACCCTTAAGCCCTGAATCCTTTAGCCCTAAACCCTTTAGCCCTAAACCCTTAAGCCCTGAACCCTAAACCATTGATGAGCTCTGATCTTCGGAAGTTTCCAGATAGCGACAGGCTCAGGCCCGAGCCATTTTTGTGGGATCACGGCGGCTTTCCTAGGGGCTCTACGTGCAGTCCTTAAATTGTAGAGATTAAAGCCCTTTTGAAGGGAGGCATTGGGATTGTATAGGAGCTATATAGGCATTATGTAGGGTTTAGGTGTTAGGGCTTAAGGACCCTACACCACCTTGACATTGAAAATCGGAGATGTATATTGTCTTTCTCCGACAACCCAGAGGGGCCAACCCTTGGCCCATACGCCCGCAAAAAAAATATTAGAACAAAAACCTTGCATTTCCATAGCTTCTGATTATGCAGCCAGCCCAATGACCGGTACAAGGCCTATGCTCTGGATCCTAAGCCCTGACATTAAAATACATGAGCTACATGCCCTCAGGCTGGCACATTCCCTTATGCAAGCGCAGGTCCAACGTGAGTCTTTTGCACATTGCAAGTCTTCAGGTCGTTGCTAAGCGTACGCAAGTTTAGCATCATCCTACCTTTCACAAATTCAAACATCTGCTCTTGACATCCGAACGCAGTGCGCTAAGCAAGTAGTTTCCTAGCGCGCCTGCACAAACAAGAGTCCTGTGTTGGCAAGTCTTGATCCCAGTGGTGCCCTGGAGCTTTTGCCGGGCTTTCAGCTCCTACGACAGTTTCAGCCGGCTGGATCTAGATGATACCTGCGGTACGTTTTGAGCGACTTTGATACAGTGGTGATCTAGGATTTGGGGTTAAGTCACTCAAGTGTCTTTTTTCATAGATCTCTTAGTCTCCATAGGGCAAGACAGTATAAGCCCTAAACTGTACTCACTTAGGCGGGGGTTGATCTAGAGTTCATGTTGACGGATTTATAGAAATTACAGTTCACAAGCTTGGAATCAGCGCGCAAAAGGCCACGTTTGCAAAAGCAGCAACGTGCTCTGCCACATTTATTTGTGATGACGGTAAGAAGTTGGGCCATGGTTAGTTGGTAGCAACGAAAGTATCCATGGAGTACGTAGGGATCATATTCTAGCTTCCTGGATTTCATACAGGCTGTCCATACAACGGGGGCTGGGAGCTATCTTTACGTGGATAACCCGGTGTGTTGCGGCGAGGACATAGCATGTTGAAAGAATGTTCGTGCTAGCTGCCGTTCTACTCTCAAGTACCCGCAAAATTGCGACCGGGCAGCTTGTAGGGGAGCGGTCTCCATCTTCACAAGCCCTATCTGAGTCTACAGTGAGCATAGTATTCCTCCTTCAAGGGGTACCCTGGGACCCCCAGGAGTACGCGCGGACTAGAAGGTGCTCCCCACGAGGATGATCATATGGTAGTTTCCCAAAATAAGGGGACCCCAATATAGACCCCAAAATACTATAGTCATTATTATAGGGACCCCCCAAAAGGGTGCCCATAATTTTGGGAACTACCTATATGATAATTTTCCTTCTTGGCAAGGCCCGCCCAGGCTCCATATTTGCAAAGCAGTATTCCCTGCGTTCTGGAGATCCCCGAAAAAGAGACGCGACGAAATGAAAAAGTCGCATAGCGAGCCTCATCATCGAAATGCCCTAGTCAAAGTTGTTATGCTATTTCCCGGCCAGTGAACTTTGAGTTCTTGGCCGAGGCATGCTCATCAATCACAACTTTTACATAAACCCAGCAGGCTACTTTAGGTCTCTCGATTAGCAATGACTGATCTGTTATGCCGATCCTGCTTCACGGCGGGTGACCGTGGGAGCTATGAAAGACGACGACCGGAACGGGTTGGTTTCGAACCCCCCGGCCGCCGCTTCGTCAACAACCTATAGCAGAAACATCCTGTGGCTCCACCAAGAATAGAAATGCTAAGACCATTTGACAGTCCAAGATGAACAGGAAGAACAACACCCACAAGCACTTTCTAGAGTTTGCCTACGGATGGGGAAGGGAAATGCTTAAACCCAATCCCTCTTGAGGTCTCACCCGAACACAAGCCCTTGGCTCCCAGAGGTTCTAATTTGCAGGTGGGCTCCTGAGAATGGTTGCCCTGAACCCTCAACCTTAAAATAGAGCGCATTATAACTCAATTGGTGGATGAGGGCAACAAGCATGACACCTATGACATGGAATATTCCATGGGGGAGCCGCCTCTAAACTGTAGAGAACCCTACGCTGTCGTTTTTAGGGCACAACACCTGCGACGGGTGGAGCTGCAGGTCAGGAGGAACGTACTGGTGGTTAGTAGGAAATGAAGGAATAGGATCTAAGTACGATTTTTGGGTTAAATGTGTGGAGGTTTAGGGTTTAGGGTCTTTGTATTCTGGGGTCTCCCCATTGAAGCTGAACTTTAGGAAGAAGGGGACCCTTATATATTCTGGGGTAACTGGGGAACCTAGGGATACAGGCACTATTAGTTGAGGCACTAGCATAGAAGGTTCTGCAGGGGGATGCTAATTGGGATCCATTCCTACATTCCGTTCTAACCACAAGTAGGCCAAGGACGTGAGCTTCGAACCAGACCTGTGCAGGAGGCAATGTTGCCCCGTTTGAGGGGTTTTACAGGGATTCTTTGGGGAAAAGTAGGGTTGCGCAATCCTTTATATGCAAGGATGTCTACGGCTTCAAGTCTATGGATTCCACCACGTACCGCTGATGGAAGAAATCCTGCATCACAACTTCCTGGATTTGCTGTAGTTTGGGGGCCGGTGTTGTGTAAGATGTCCTCCGTAAACAGTAGCTGTGGAAGACCAATCCCCTCCCCCTAACATTAACCCCCAACCCCCCATATTCAACTTTCCCACTCAATGGGGAGTAATTAATAATAGGAGGGGTGGGGGTGGGTTTAGTATTAGGGGGAGGATTGGGGGAGGGGATGGAAACCCTAGACCCTAATCCTAAACCCTAAACCCTAAACCCCAAAAACATTAAACCTAAGCCCTAAACCCTGTAAAGCTAGTATTGAACAAAGTCAGCTTTCGGGTCTTGGGGTTATGCTTAAATATTCTTAATTAAGGGTTTAGGGTTTAAGGGGGGGGGGAGGTAGTATAGAGAGGGGGTAGTAGGGGAAGCTATGAGGTAGGGGTGTCCACAACATGTTGGTGATGCTGAGAGTTTCGTGGGTCGTCAGATCTCTGGTTGGAAAAGGGGGTTTAGGGCTTAGGGTTTAGGACTTGGGGTTTAGGGTTATTAAGGATTAAATAGAAGGACCCAAGCATAGTCCCACTTTTCCCCTGTAGCCACTCTCACTGGGTGGGGGTTGGGGTCCACATGGTCCACCTAAAGGATTCTCAAAGCAGAGCTATATATCTACAACTACTTAGACTTGGGTACTGCCCCCACCCAGTAACAGTCTGTATTAGGGGTCCTATTCAGGGCTATAAATAGCCATATGATAATTATTATCCAACTGTTACTGAGGGGGGGCAGTACCCCATATATTTACAACTACTTAGAGTCTCATTTGGACAGGTTGGCGCTCATGGGGCTTGCGGAAGCCTTTGAATGTGAATGTGAAGATATTTCTGCGGAGCATGAAGATTCCTATTAAAGTCCCTATATACCCCTGATGCAGGATAGCTCTTCATAGAGGAACCCCAAAATAGCACGCACACACCCACAAACTGTGATACCCGTGACCTCTATGTGCCATGTCTTCTATGTTCTGTTTGCATAGGGAATTGATACCCAAAATCCTACGCCCACACCCGCAACCCTAAACCTACAGGTGTCCTGAGCACGGTCTCTAGGTTTTACCCCCCCTCCTCCCCGCATAAACGGTAATTTTGGGGAGGGTTCAAAGCAGATTCAGAAACGCTAGAGGTTTGTGTTTAGGGTTTCAGGGTTAGAATTTGCGGTTTAGGGTCTTAGGATTTGGGGTTTAGGGATTTAAACTTCTGGCTGTGTGCGAGCCCAGTTCCAGAAAAAAAGGACCTAGGGTTTAGCGTCTAGGGTTGAGCCAATGGGCCGGAAGCCCCACGGTCTGGTACTGCTCCAGAGGGCTGGGCCCCCCAGTTGGCTTAGGGTTTCCGTGTTGGGGGTTTAAGCCTAAACCCCGTGCCCTTCCATAACCCCAACAGCCTATGACTGTATGACCTTGTTAAAGAGATCAAGCCCCAAACTCCAAAGGATATAATGTAGAAGCCTTGAGAAGTAGGAGAACTTGTTCTCAATGGTTTGTAACATATGACCCCAAACCCTGTGCCTTAGATACCTTTACTTGAAAACTATGTTCTCTGTTGTGACCCGCCTATGAACCGACTTCAATCAAGGGGGCCCCTCCCTGTATAGTGATATCGATTACAAGCGACGACCAAAACTCGGTGAGCGCGTCCACTAGCGAGAGGAAAAAAAGCACGAGAAAATAACATGCCAAGGAGCTCAGCTGCCCACATTGTGAGTTACTCTTCCTTAGAGCCTTATGTGATTGCAGGTGTTGTTGCATATAGCCCTAATATGTACCCTATTATAGTAGCTTCCATTCTCTTTTCCATTATCCCTATATATGTCTAATAGATACCCTATTATAGTAGTTTCCCTTTTCTTTTCCCTTATCCCAATATAACCCCAATATCCGCCCTATTATAGTAGTTTCCATTTTCTTTTCCATTTAGGAACCAGAAGTTCCGGAACGGAGGCTTCTGGGGAATGCCTTGTACGGCGCTGCCAGGTTTGGTGGTTGATGGTTATATACACCAACGTCTAGACTCCTAGTATCCCCCTTAATAACCCCCATAATCATGGAATCCCCTATATAACCCCTTTAAGGAGTTTAGACTATAGCTCATATAGGGGTTTAGGTTTTAGGGTTCAGGGTTCGTCGCGGACGCTGCGTGGCTTATAGTCCCCCTGAAGTAGATAGAATATGGCTTTGGTTATATAAGCATATTCTATCTACTCCCATAACCCCTTTTAAAAGGATGTATAGCCCCTGTAGCCCCTTCAGGCGCGTATAGCCCCCAATAATTGTGTTTACTTTGAGCCTGGTAAACTTTGAACAGCACGGATGGCCCTGCATGGCCATAAACCCTCCAAAGGTTTTTTGTTCAAAAAGAGCCCCTTTAATTGACCTTATGTGTGAGCCCCCTAGCCCTTGCAGACTTAAAGGGTTTTAACCTTATATACCCTATGCAGTTTATAGGGTTGAGGGATCAAAGGGTTCCCAGGAGAGCGGCAACGCCAGCGACCTGGACCTAGCGAAGCTCGGGGAGGGTGTCGGCGATCTGCTCCGGCAGGTGTGGGGCGGTTTAAGGGTGAAGGGTTTGTGGGCTTCAGGGCACGCAGGGTGCCATGAAAGGAGTTATATGGGTGCATGTGTGTATGTAGATATACACGTAGATAGTAATAGGGATTTCGGAAACAAATTATTTGTAGGGATATTGATATAAGGTACCTAGGTGCCTGGTTTAGAGTTTAGGGTTTGGGATTCAGGTGCGGGTGTAGGTCTTGGGCCTTGTAGGGGTTGAATGCCGTTTGCGCATGCGGTCCACCAAGCTTGGATGAAATAAGCGAGCAAACACAGACGCATACATAATGTATATGAAGCCCTGAATTCCTAAACGCTTGTATTTGGTCATATGGGGGGGCTATCTTTGGTGTCTGGTTTCTGGATTAAAGGTTGCGAGGTTTGGGGTTTAAGATTGGGGCTTGGTCCGGCTTGGTGCTGTGATGCAAGTATGTGTGGGCTCCAAGACATGCTGCAGAAAGAGCATGCGGATAGCTGGTTAGGTTAGCATATCATGCGCAAATTGTGAATAGTAATTGCGTTTCCCGATTATAGCAACTTAATCCAGGATCCAAATTCCTTAACAGCAACCCAGCAAAGTGAGTGCGGATAGTGGTGGGAACGGGCTCGCTAATTGTAAGCCTTGGCCGGTAACAGGGAGATGGCAGTTTCCATGAAAAGGGGGACCCCGATAAAGACCTCAACATTTTATAGTCCTTAGTTTGGGGACCCCAAAGAGGGGCCCCTAATTCTAGGAAACTTTAAGCCCTAAACCCTAAACCCTATGACATCTCAATCTAACCTCTTAATCCCCTTTATTGAAGGTACCCCTAATTTCCGGAAACCCCAAATGACGACCTTCACGAAGCCAAAGACGGCTGAAGCAGGGCCTAGCTTGCCTTTTCAAGTCCTAGCAAGAAACAAACCCAAAGGGTCCATGTAGATATAGGTTTTGGGGTTATAGACGGGTTATAAAATTTTGTATCTACTTGGGGCTCAAAAGGGGTTTCCAAGTAGCTACCTCAAGGCCCAAGTAGATGTTATATAGCTATCTGGAACGTCCTCCCCCCTTCGCGAGGCCGCGCGCATACAAAGGGCTCCTGAACCCTGCATATCCTCCCGCACGCCAACACGGAAGCCCCCAAAATAGCCCGATCAAGAGTTCTGCTGCTTTACGTGCAGCTTTACGGGTTCCGTGCAAATTAAACTAAGCCCTAAGCCCTAAACTCTAAGCCCTAGACCCAAAAACCCTAAACCGTTTGGGTGTTCCTCAACTGTTAATACGAGCCCCTCGAGCCGTCTTCAGAATCTCATGCACCCAACATATGCCTCCTAAGCATGTTCTTAGTCGTATAACCAAAACACGGTTTGGGGTTTAGGGATTTTGGGGTTTCGGGGAGGGCGTTACAACCTGAATAGTCATGGCCATTTGGTAACCACAGCTTGCACAAAAGAAGCCCTCTGATTAGCGTACAGCTGTTGTTGGGTCCTTGTGTTCGCAGGCGCGTGGAGTTGCCAAATACTCCTTATTACCCCTTACATTCCCCAAACGACCGCTTTTGATTCGCATTCAATTCTGATAGAATCGTAGTAACGGTGCAGACTCAACCTTAGACCCTCGATCCTAAGGACTAAGGCAGTACAACCCTCAAAGCCTTCAATCCCTAACCCTAAAACCCTTGGTACCCTAACCGCCCCAGGTACCCTTAAGCCCTAAACCCTGAGCCAACCTGCAACCCTTGAACCCTCAAACCCTAAAACCCTGAAACCTCAAACCCTAACTAAAGCCCTGAAACCTTAAACCCTGAAACCCTGAAACCTTAAACCCTAAAACCTAAAATCCTTAAACCCGAAAATCCTTAAACCCTAAAACCCTAAAATCCTAAAACCCTAAAACCCTGAAACCTTAAAACCCTAATGGAGGTCGGTGAATACAAGCGGAGCTTGAAGTATTTGGAAGCTTCCAAGCGGATCCGCGAGGATCAAGGCGGCTTCGGAGGGCTGTGGGGTTTAATACACGTTACTATATTATCCCCCTATACTGGAGAATCAAATGGAAAGGAAAGTGGAAAATGAAATGGAAGCTGGGGGAATGTAGGGATGGAGGGTTTTAGGGTTTTAGGGTTTTAGGGGTTTAGGGGTTTTAGGTGTTTAGGGTTTAAGGTATAGGGTTTTAGGGTTTAGGGTAACGTTGTTGGGACTCAGGAGGTGCTCATAAATGGGCATATAATTTTCCTACTTTAAAGTTAAGGTAACCTACACTGCCAGTGAGGGGATTATGGGATAAGCTGTTTAAAGATGCTTACTAATTCCCATGAATCTGCAGGTAGGGTTTAGGATGTAGATGGCTGGGTAGGGGCTTGGCTATCCGTGGGGTTCTGTAAGGGGGAGCCCTATCATTTCTGCATATGATCACGGCCTGAGGGTCCCGAAGGACGCCGCTACTTTCAGGAGCTCTCGAGCGAGCGTTTCTAGGTTTCGGGGCTCTTCGGCGGCTGTGAGCCAGCAAGACAGATGCGCACCGGACATGTAGGCACCCAGGAAGAACACGGACCCCAACGCCTCAGTTGACAAGGACAGAAGGTTAGTTAGACCTGCGGATATGCTTGGTAGAGGTCCAACGTGTAGTGCTGAAAGCCCCCCGTTTCCTTCGGTCGACCAGAGAATCCATAGATGGATTCTTTTCCCGATTACACTTTCACAAGCAGATTCCTCAAAGAAGTCAGCATATGCGGGGGCGTGGTGTCAGCTTCCAATATGGGGTCACTTCTTAGGGCTAATAACAGCGTTGCGAGAACGAGCTTCCGAAGTGCCCGGTTTGCGCAAACGTGCTGTCAGCAACTACCCAGGCTGACCGTGAAACCAAGTTTAATCCGCTATTATAGCACATCGTCGCCTCTCATTATTCAATACACACAGACACACCTTGGTAGTACGAGACATACGCACAATGAGAAGAATTCAAAATGGAGACGGCGGGGTTTGGGAGATGAGCTGTCTCCATCGACGTAACCATGCTGCAAGGTGCCCTGGAGACACCTGAAGGTGCAAACTTGCTCCGTACTTTCGGCGTGGCCCGGGGGCCTACTTTTCCGAAACTGCACATCTTGCTGTCTTGTTTTGAGCAGCTGCGCCTTTTCGCAAAATGAATTACCCAACAAGTAAGTCACTCTAAGGCGTAAGCCCATGTTGCCACGTGTCCTCAGCCCATGGGGGCTTCCATTCAACCATAGTCCCCCTGAAGCAAATAGAACATGGGGTATACGGGGATCTAATTATGGGTTCGGTGACTTCCATATTCCATCTACATAGAGGGTTATAGAGACAAGGGAGTGGCAACCATGATGCTGCCCAGCCTACCTGACACATCGCTTGGCCTTCAGGCTTTGTACTCTCCCCCCAAAAAGCCAACCCCTTAAACCTGAACTCTGAACCCTAATCCTCTACAACCCCAGAACCCGATAACCCTTACACCCTAGAACCGTAACCAACACCCTGTCCCCTAAAAATGGATGTGCAGCCAATATACCATGGCATCGGCTTATCTTAGGAATATCTTAGGAAGACTCCACACCCTGTAATACCGGTATAATAGGAAAGTAAGAAGACCCTAAAGTAGTCCTTGTCATCCCTTATAGTCACTACTGGCTAGGGGTCGACCTTAGGAATATGCAACGGCAGGAAGTGGGGAAAAGCTACTTAAGCTTAAGCTTTGCTTAGACACCCTCATGTACTTCCTTTTTTGAGGGTAGGTACCGGCTTCCATCCGCTGATTTCCGACGTAGAACCTCGAGGTATGCAAAGATGGAGGTACAGTAGCGCATAGGCAACCGTAAACATCCAAATTTGTTCTACGCTCATTTCAGAATGACACTGTCACAGAACGAGCTACATCAGGTGGATCAAATATCAAGCACCAACTATTGCGATTAACCTTGTTTCTCAACAGCATTCCTGTAATTCCCAGGACACTCCAGAACCCTCTTGTAATTCCTATGTAGTCCTTACTACAGGCCACAGGTGATAATTCTCAGAACCCGGCACACACCTGAAACGCTATGGAAAATCAGAAGCCATATTAATCTCTGTAACCTTTGTACAGGGAACTACGGGTAAACCCATGTGCAGAAAGCCGCAGCTGAGTGACTCCATACGAACTCCTAAGCCCTGAAACCCTCAATCTCAAATACCTAAACCCCTCTGAAGCCCTAATGCAGAAACCTGAACAATTTCCTGTACAATTTCCTTCTAACCCTTCTTTTACCATAGCATGATTTACCCCAAGCTCGTATTGGAATCCCGAGGCCCTAGACCACTAAACCCTAAACCCAAATTGTTCAGGCCCCTGAGTTCAGCTCTTCAACCGCATGGCCTCCATCCCCCAAACCCGAAATCAAATCAAGGAGACAGGATTTAGGGTTCACAGTTTATAGGGTTTAGGGTATAGAGTTCAGCGTAACCTCCTCATAAGATTCAGAACGGGCTCCTACAAGGGTAATGGGGCTAATTAAGGTTCATAAAGCCTTCTTTAGGGTGCCCGCCTGATAGCCGGGCTTCTTTGACCAACCCCCCGAAATCCCTAAACCCTGAAACCCTGAAACTGAAAATCCTAGACCCAAGGTTTGCGCCGAGCTATCTGACATCGAACAGGCTTTGACGACATGTGAGGATGCCCGAAACATTCGCCCCCACGCTGCACACATGGTTGGGGATAGACGGAAGGTCCTTCACAGCAGGGTATAGGGGTTTCAGGTAGGTTTTGGCAACCTTTTGAGGGGCCTATGATCATGGTACATGGGGTTTAGGGTGTCCATCCTGGGGTTAGGGGTTTACTGTAGTTAGACTCATACTTTGAAGGGCTTGCATAGGGATATGAGCGAGCATCTAAATGGTAGCCTCTTGTGGCAGTGCTGCAGTAAGAAATCAGTGCAAAGAGCTGAGGAAGCGATACCTAATCCCGAAAGCAATATCCCCAAGTTCCCTGGGAAGCGATACCCAATCCCAAAAGCGATACCCCTTATCTTTTTTCCGCCGCAGAGCAATTGAATTTAGCCGCCCACCCATATGCTGTTGTAGGGGCTCAAGGCAGCCTAGCATTCCCTTTGGATTTAGGTGTGTCATCATCAGAAGAGGGCGAATGTTGTCTATGTTCCAGTAATCTAAATCCATGATTGACAGCGAGTGTCTGATGTTGAACGGTCTCATGATACGATGGGCTGTTAATGGTACGTTGAAGCAGTGAAGCACCCAAGCCATGAGCTCAAAATCTCACTTTGACCATCGTGTTTCCGGGGCTATGAGAGTTTTTCGTAGAGGTTCTTCCTGCTGCACATGGCGTAAGGTTGAGGGTTGGTTTTTTGTGTTCCAGGGTTTGGCGTACAGTAATGAGTGATGTGGTTTGTGGGGCTTCGGGGCCATGTTCCGGGCAACTCAATGAAAGTGAGCATATGTGTAGATCCAGACAGACAAGGAGCCCAACATGTCCATTTTAGCATTGGATTCTGGGTTCAGGGGTTTAAACTGCAACTAATCGTGGTGTCACTCAAGTCCCTCTTGTTGGCGCCGAAGACATAAGGGCTGCCTCATAAACGAGAAACAAACCCTAGATCCTTAACCCAAGCCCAAACTCTGGACTAGAGACCTTTGAAGGTATGGCACCTGCCTCCCTCTTCGTAGACTACTGTCCTTTTAGGGCGTAGGTCTGAGGGTTGGAGAGGCCCTTATGGGATTTCATGTTAGTGTGGCCATAGCATACTACAATATACTATAATATGAACCTTAAAATACGAAACTATACCATAACATGAACCATAGTATACCATAAAAGCCGGAAGTTGTGGGTGGTGCAAGATACTTTCTCGCTTTGAATCCCCTTGAGTGTGTGGCCTGTTGTCTCTTGGACATCCTGCAGATGGGCGGGCATGTTGAGAGACTCCCAAGAAATTGTTGACTTATTGGAGGAATATAGTATATAGGCAGCATGTAGGGATTATATCCTGATTCCCGACTAATTAAGAACCAGTAAGTTGAAGATTCTGCAAAGTTGGACCCAACAGGGCGAGTGTGGGCTTCATAGGCTTCACCGCATGTATTTCTAGCCAAGCTGAACTGATAAGGATGCCGCTCCTTGATTTATCCCTATCATACGTAGCGATCCTTAAGATTACGGATGACATGTTTGGAAGATCCTTATGTTGCTCACCCTTTGTGGACAAAGCAAGCACCCACGTTTTAGTTTTTGACTTTGGGCACATGGGCCTTCACCACTACACCGCTAGGTTTAGGCCAATTTCATTTGCTCAGGCGTAAAAACGGAGAGCTTGCAAACGTCGGATGGTGCCCGGCTGCTGAGCAGCTTGCCTGAAACCCTACTGTACATGGAGGGTTTCCAACTGAAGCAAGTTTTCCTAAAGTTAGGAGTACAGTAGCCTAGCATAGCTAGCTTGCAGCCCTACGCTCCCGTCACTACGAGGCAAGCGGCACTTGAATCTGTAGTATGAGTAGTTCGCGTTATAGATAGTGCTGGTAACTTGAGGACTGGGGCTTTACAGGCACAATGCAGTGCGGACACCCCATAGCAATAGTAGCACAAATTTGTGACTATTACCACTAAATACGATAGTACTAGTCATAGACATGGGATCAGGGTTTACGGTGGGGTTTAGGGTTCAGGATGCAGGGTTTAGGTTTTAGGGTACATGGTTATTGGTCGCCTAGCCGGGATCCCCTGCAGGCCATGTCTGATGTCAATCAGACAAGAAAAACAGAATCATGCGCATCAGGCAGAAAGGCTTTGGCAGTCAGAGGCCAGGAAACAGCATCACCAGCATCAGCTAGAAATGTCTTTTGCGTTCATTGGACAGCAAAGGCGGCAGAGTGAACAGCTGGTAAAAGATAACTTACCGGTGCTTCTCAGGGAAGAAGGGAATATGATCCCTATCCAACCCCTATAGAAAATGTTCCTATATTCCCTCCCAAGCCCGGTAAGTTAAAACAGTTTGGCAGGAAGGGAAAAATTCATCACCTACAGGAAAGCCATTAGCTGACAGAAGCTGCCAAACCGTCATACAAAAACCTATATAACTGGGGCTTTGCCAAAGTTACGGGTACCTTTACATGGGATTTAGGGGTTCTATTAGCATATAGGGTCCGCTTATTTAGGGGAACTCCTATATCTTCTTTCGGTATACTGTCAAACTGAGTTCCAACACCTTTTGAGCCCCTCGAGAAATCCCTAGGTAGGCCCTTCACTGAGCCCTGAAGCCCAAGCAAGTGCGTATCATGTAGAGAGATCCTTGCATCCCGAACTCTCTGTTTCTGCGCCTCCAAATTGCTTGAAATTCTTGAAGTCTTAGGGCCTGAACCCCAACTCCCAAATCACGAACCAAAGCCCCTGATCCCAAAACACCCTGTACCCCTTGTGTCTCTATGCCCCTACCGAGAATTCAGCCTCTACAACCAGTCCAAATACCCAAATGGTATACACTAAGCCCTAAATGGTTTAGGGTTGAGAGTTTAGGGTAAACCCTACACAGCATCCCTACGGTATCTAAGCCCGAAGACCCAAATAGTATATACCGAGCTGCCAAGCATCTGCTTCGCGCGCAGCCTAAATCCAAAATCTAAACCCCCTATACCTTGGGTACTGCCCCCGCTCACTAACAGTTGGAGAGTATTCATAATAGAACTATAGAGAGCCCTTAAGATGGCCTCCATTATAAACTGCCAATTGGTGGTGGCAGGACCCTTCCTACACCCTATACCCTAAACCACCTGCACCTACCTGCCTGCCTGTGCAATGCACACCATTTCTTTTTTTTTGAGCGCTGTCTTACCAACGAAGAGGTTAGCCTTGTCCCCTTTTGGGTGCTATAGATGTGTATGTGTGCCAGCCGTGATATAATGCGACCCCAAAACGGAAACATAGCTTTGACAAGTTACCATACATGCTTACCCATCCCTTAGATACCCTAAATCCCAAACTCCAAAACCCCAAACCCTAAACCCGTAACCCTAAACACTAACCCCTAAACCCCCAAACCCTAAACAGTCACCCCTATGCCCCAAGCCACCCTAAACCCTAAACCGGTGCCGTTGAGGTGTGATGGGTTCACTGCGAGCCCTTCCCTGAGTCTGATCAGGTTAAAGCTTGCCTACATAGAAGCCCACTTCCTGGACCCCTTATGCCCTACCCACTTTTTAGGGTTTTGGGTATATTGGGATGATGGAAGATGGAACGGAAACTACTGTTTAAAGTTTAGGGTTTAATTTTTGTGAATGTGTGAATGGAAGATACTGGTTCTAAAAGCTTAGCTGTCCTGAAAAAAGGGTCATCGTTTGAGTGTCTGGGGGCCTGCATGTAGCCTCCCAAAGGCCTAGTATGCCACTCACTACCCGCATGTAGACGGCTTCTTCTGTAGGGTTGGGCCCTGAAACCAGTTCAAACCCTAAACCCTAAACCGCAAAAGGTCCAGGGAGGCCAGGCTTAGAAGTGGAGGGTTTGGGAATTGTGGGTATATAGGTGTATATAGGGATATGGGACTATAGGATATATTCAGGGTTTAGGGTTTAGGTTGGGCACTGCCCTCACCCAGTAACAGTCTATAATAGTAATGTTGACGGCTTGCTATAAGTATGTTATGAACATTATGCAGATGTTACTTGGTTGGCGGCACGTTTCGCGTTTAGCGTTGTTTTGTGGATTTGGGTTACTTGTCTGTGGTTGCTTTGGGGTTTAAGGTTTGACCCTAAACCCTAAGACCTTAAAAAGTGATCGGCGGTTGGGGTTGCCGGAGTCCTCTTACTGGGTCGTTAGAGGCCTGAAGTTTGGAGGGTAGATTATAGGAACCCTAAACGGGTTTAGTGTTTGTAGGGTTTATGGGGTTTAGGGGTTTAGGATCCACACCTGGCTTATCCAGTAAAGGCCAACCACAGAATGCGCAGTTTTCTGCGTCCCAGGAGCCTAGGAAGGTTTAGGAATTTAGCGGTTATCATTTTAGGGTTTCCAGTTCTTGGCAGTCTTTAGACTCTGAGGCCCGGTTGGGAGCGCATGGCAGCTGTAAAAACTCAATTTTTGGGAACACCCCCATATGCCACTGCAGGATCCTTCTAGGGCATTCTGTGAACTTCTACCCAAAGGGACCATGTAGGAACGCAGTGTATATATTGGGCCCCTTATACTATAATATAGCTACATGTACCCTTCGTGCTATCTCCAGGTGTTCGAATCCGAGGGCTGACAGTGTAAATTATTGCAACGCTCCGCAAAGTTTTCCTCTGCAGGGTCTATTTAGAGCTTAGGACTTTAGGGTCTAGAGTTTAGGGTCTAGGCTCAGGGTTTCGAGTTTTCCCTGCTGTCCGGTTTTGCCTGTTCGGAGAACGGCGCCGCAAACCAGGCGTGGAGGATCGCAAACCTGGTGCAAACGGGTTTGAGTTTAGGGTTCAGGGTTTGGAGTTTGGGGTTTAGAGTCCGTAGATTGTTTTAGGGGCTCCTAATAGGACACACCCTCAGAATCCTGGGTTTTGTGTTCAAGAACCTTCCTTGGAGACGTCCGTCTTCCAGGGTTTGTCCTAGGCAGAGATCTAGCATAATTTCCTTACCTGAAGCTCCACTCGCTCCAACCTGATTTTGACTGATGCCATGCCAGGCGTCTGTGAAAGGATGGGCGCAGCCGTGTGTGGACTGTTTGGGATCAAAGTTCACCCCAAACTCTGAACCAATGCGTGAATGAGGCTCTGAAGTTTGCAGATAGTACCTGCTTTGGGATACTTGTCTCCATAGGCCCATTTACCCTACACACCCCAATGGCTATGCGACCCTTATGTGATCGCTACATAACTCCAAAACACTCGACCCTAAATCCCGATGTTACCAAAAAATCCTATGTAATCTATTCTCTATATATAACTCTCAAGCCCTGTATAACTCCTAAACCTTCTATAAATCCTAGAACCAACAATTTCTAAACCTAAGCTCTCTATAGCCCCTATGACCCTTGTTGCCATCATAAGAGCTATGGTCTAAAATCCTAGTCTCTCACCCTGTAGTAGTCCCCTTCTTAATCTCCTATATAACCCCTCTTTAAGGAGTTCAGACCCTAAATCCTAAACCCTAAACCATATAATCCCCTTTTTTGAAGGTGTAAGTCCCCTGCCGCCATCATAAGGTCCGGAAGTATCTCAATGCCAAGGCTCGCAGCAAACCCTGCCTTGGGTCTTTTGTATGGGCCTTAAGGTTTAGGGTTTAGGGGTTTAGGGCCTTAGGGTTTAGAGTTTAGGGCAGTACCTGTTTCGATGAAGAAGCCTCCCTGCAGCATCTGCTAGGGATTGAAGGCTTTGTATGTCCGATGCAGGTTTGTTGAGTTATTTTTCAAGTCTCTTTTCGATTCTTGCATTTTTACTTGCAGCCTGAACCCCAACTCAAAGCCCCTACTGGAAGCTTCTAAGCCCTAAGCCCTTTGAACCTTGATTGTGTGAGAGCAGCAGCTGATCTTTGTCAGCGGCCGGTGAATGTGCACGCTTAGGGCTTATAGGAATTTGGGGCTTAGGACTTTGGATTTTGAATCTAGCTTTCGGGGTTCCCGGCCGATAAGATTTGGGATGGAAACTGAACCCGGTCTTAGAATGTCCGAAGCCACTTGCCCTAAAACTGAAACCAACAACGTGCCCTGTCAACCCCCCAACTCAGTATGTCCTTATACCGGCATACATACCTATAGCAGCCCAATGTACGTAGCCCTACAAGGCCTGTTGAAGGGGTCATTTTGTGCAGCTGCAGGCCAAGGAGAAGGATGCAAACGACCTCGAGCTGGCGTTGGAGTTGTACCTCTGTCAAGTTTGTTGTCGGATTGCTTTTATTATTATTTTTTTTTAAATGTGTTTCTCCCTAAGCCCTATAAACCCTAAACCGAAATGGATTCGAGGCTTAGGGTTGAGAGGTTGAGAGTTTGGCCTTTAGGGCTTGGCTTCTAGGAGTTTTTAGGGTTTAGGTACCCCATATTCTATACTGTATATAACCTATTATGGCAGTTTCCATTTTCTTTTCAACTATCCTCATGTAACCCCAATATTACCCCAACATTAAAGATTCAAGGCTCAGGGGTCAGGGTTTAGGGTTTAACGGAGGTTGGCAGTGCTTCCCTCGAAGCAGCTAGGTTAAGCAGCAGGCGCTTTGGCTGTAGGTAATCTATGGCCTGAATAAATACCAGGGTATAGGGGTTTAGGGTTTACCCCTGCCGAAAATAAATTTGAATTTGATATTTGTAATTGTGCAGGTCCCCGCAGCATTCTTTTTGAAGGGTTGAGGCCCTATTCAATTTTGGAAGTAGCTGAACTTCTGGGCTTTGCATAGGCCTCACCAAGGATCACAGCCCGAAACCTTAAACCTAAAGCCAAATCTCCAAATCCTACACCGCCTACTTCGTACTTTGAATTGCCAAAAGTATGAGTCCCGAAATTGGGTTTCCATGATAAAATGCACATGCCTCTGACAATTTGCCCCAAGGTTGGGAGCAGTCATGTGCGCCGCAGTCTAAGGGCGTTGTAGGGGACTATATAGGGGGCTACTACAGGGGCTATTAATGGGGATACTAGGAGTTTAGGCCATGGCTCATATAGTTGAGTCTCAGCCTTAGGGTTTTCATTTCCTGCGTCTAGAAAGCATGATCTGTAGCTTACTGTGCTCCGAGCAAGCAGCTGAAGTTTCGTGCTGTGAGGTTCCGGGCTAGGTGGAGATGTTTGCAACAATAAGCTTCGCAAATGTTTTCGTCAGGCTACCTTACAATACCATGCACGTTAGTCGTTCTTGCTGGTTTCAGGCTTTGTTCCTGTTTGCGTGGAGGGAACTAGTACATGTCCATAAGCTCAGAGGCTTCAACTTGCAGGTTACCCGCTTTGTTTATTCTACCTACGGGATAATGAGGACGATGTGATAAGCATCTTGCTTTCTAATGATCAAGATGCTGCTGCGTTGGCAATTTGCAAGGCTGTTGCTAGAAGCCTGCACCTGACAACTCTCACCACTGAAGCACCAGACTTCATGCTGGCACAGGCAGGAAGGAAGCATCCTAAAAGCCCTAAGTCGAGTGATGGGCTCCGGGCTGCCGGACGAAGATAAGCTTCAAGTAATTCCGGACAGTTGAAAGGAACATGAACTTGTCCAAATACAAGTGGTTCGGAAGGTTGGAGGTGAGCAGAATTGGGCATCGTCTTCCGGACTTCAATCCGTGATCCGGGGTTTATTGGGGGAAACTAATTCAGAGTCTTGCCGTCTGAGGGGAAAAATTAATGCCTACGAGGGATCGTTGATCGTGGGCTCTTAGACTTAGATCCCAGCTTTCGCTCTGCCACCTTAGGCCCCTGCAAAGCCGGTGACAAGCCCCGAAGCCTTTCAACCCACACCTAACCAGGATCCAATTGGAGGTAGATTTTGGGGCTTCTCAACTTCTCAGGCGAACGACTTACAACGTTCAAGAACCCAAAGGGTGCAGGTACAGAAGTTATAGTACATGGATGATGTAGATCCAGCAGTGCCGCATCCCCCTCCAAGGTACGAAGAGGCGACGACGATCCGAAAGGCTCGATCAAGTATCGCTTCATGGGGTTTCCTGCCTCTTTCCTGCTGCATTTTTGTTTAGTTCTAGGGACCCTAAACCCTAAGCCCTGAGGAGGGTTTAGCAGTCTTCTTCTTGTTTTGGTGTGTCTGTTGTTGCTGTGTTGGTGCGTGGTCTCGCCCGGGTCCAGGACCAAGTAGGCACCAGTCTCAGGTGAATCATCAGCTTTTGTGTTTTTTTGCCTTCTGGCTGACGTCCAGGGCTCATGTGAGCACTTTTTCACTTAAACAGGGGTCCCCTTTCCAACACCGCAAGCCAAAACAGAGCCAACATTGTAACTACATCCCCGTATACTGAAACCCTATATATAAGTCTTGCTACTACGACAGTACCCCAATGTGGAACATGCCAACCCCCGAACCCAAGTCAATCGTGTGCAGGCGACCGGCACCCTGCACACGGACGAGGGCGCGCAACTGTTGGGAGGAGTGTCGAACTCAGGGTGCCTAGCGCTTGCAGGGGAATGAAGAAACCTGCTTCATTACCAGTAACGATTGTATAATCCCAGTTTCCATTTCATTTTGCATTTTCTTTTCCATTTGATTCTCCATTATAGGGCCCTAAACCCTATATTATTGGGTACCAGTACCATCCTTGCTTCAACTTTGTAGCTTCTCTTCACAATAGTAGCTATAGTTGGTAATATTGGGGCTATATAGGGGTTAGAATGGGATAATGGAAAAGAAATGGAAACTACTATTAAATAATAGGGTATATATACAGTATACCGTATACCATACCCCGCAAGTCGGTTCTGATTCACGGGTTAGGACCTTCGCCGTGGGCAGGGCAGTGTTGAGGTGTGGGTTGTTTGATCTTGCCAGGGACGGGACGGACCTATCTTGACAAGTATCCTGGAGCGTTCTGTGTGCGGATCGTCAACCTTGTGATCTCGAAGGTTCCAGCATCTTTGGGCTGGGTGCGTAGGCAGAACTTGATTCAGGGTTTGGGGTTTAGGGCTTAGGTTTAGGGTTGAGCGTTCTAGGGGGTAGGGTTGGGTTTGGGGTCTAAGCACATGACACTCAACGCTATATTCCAAGCCGCTGACCGGGTATCTTAGATTTCTACTGTAGACCATCCAACTGCTTCTTTTTAGGCCTACATACTCGTACCCGCCATTAGGGCCCAGATTTGGGGTACTTGCCTGAACCTCTAAACCCGTGACCCTTAACCCTACACCCTAAACCCCCAATTAAGGATACTAGGAGGGTCCTGCGCTCCAGAGTGAGCCTCTGGCTGGAAGCCCACAGCCTTTGAGGCTATCCAGAAGCCCTACCCAAGGGGTCCATGTATAGGGTTCAGGGGTTAGGGTTTAGGATTTAGAGTTTAGGGGTTAGGGTTTGGAGTATAGGGAATAGGGCAGGTATATAATATATGCTTGGGTACTGAAATGGTTATATGGGAACCCTTTGGGGCCTAAGTATATACGACATACGCACATGGACCCTTTGGACCACACTCCCTCTCAAGCTGTAGATGGTTAACTTCACAAGAAGCAGATATGAGTAAACCGCTTTAGCCGCCCCAATTGCAACCTTGCTTGCTTGGAATGTAAGAGTATGTCCCTAAAGCCCTAGATCCTAAACCTTATATAATCCCTTATTCCCTACTATCCCCCCCTAAACCTTAAACCCTAAGGCCTATGTATAATTCGCGGCCTTGTATTCATTCTCTTTCCAACTCGAGGCTCGAAGCATCACGTCTCTAGCAGGCCACCAAAGGCCACGAGCCTGCTCTGACACATGGGATGGGGTGGTTGTCAAAATGATGGTCCCTTTTTGGGTACCCTAAATACTAGGTGCCGTATTGTAATCTGGATCCAAAAAGGGACGACCAGAATCTTGACAACCGCCCACAGGCTTGAACAGGGTTTGCGGTGCAGGGTTAACCCTCAGATTTGAATATCAAGCCCCTATGAGGAATACATAGAACATCATACTTTTACAGTAGCGTCTAGTAATTCTGCCCCTAACCCGTAGGCCTTGGGTACTGCCCCCACCCAGTAACAGTTTAGATTAGGAGTCCTATTAAGGGCTATATATAACCATAGTATAATTGTTATCCAACTGTTACTGAGGGGGGGCAGTACCCAAGCTAAACCCTATAGAATCGGTATTCCCTCACTCCGCAGGTCTACACCCTAAACCCCCGGGCCGTCCGCCCAAAGCTAAAACCTGCGAGCCCAGGAAGGAAACGCGCGGCGTGTGAGAAACAAGGCCGACTCAAAGCTTCCAATTTAGGGTTTAGGGTTTAGAGTCTACGGCTTAGGGTTTAGGGTTCAAATTCTAGGGTTTACAGTTTAGGGCTTAATAGTACGAGTACTTTTATTGCTATTGCTGCTGCTTCATTAATCCTTGGCATCTAGCTTGGACCTTGGACTCTTAACTTTTTTGTTTCAGCAGGGGTCCCAAGTGCCACGTAGATTCTTCTTACCTTTGGTTGGCTAGATTGTAGTAGTTTCCATGTTCGTTTCCATTCCTTGATTCCCAGCTAACCAAAGGTAAGTATTGAGCCTATTGAGCTAGGCTTTTCATGGGAGGCGCAGGGCTGGAGGGATGCATTCTCTCATCTGCGGTTTGGGGTTGAGGGGTTTATGTGTGTCAATGCGCTGGTTGTGGCTGAGCAGTGGTCTCGCCCGAAGCTTTTGCCTGGCAGTCATCAAATCCAGATTCAAAAAGAAGGGGTTAGCGTTTAGGGATGTCCTACACTTCAGGAAGTTATACCTGGTAATCCTCGAAATCAAGGAGCTCGAAGTACAAAAAATGCGGGTAGATGTGATGTTCTCAAGATTGTGGGCCCCTTCTGGTGCTAGAGTATAGTCGACACAAAATATTTGAGGGTACTAAAATGGGACCCAAACCCCGAACCCTAGGCCCTAAAGCCTGATTTCTGGGAACCACCCCGGGCATGAGTACTTGTCGACCTCGCCAAGTCTTCCACAGATTTGTTGGGTTGATTTCATGGGTAGGGATAAGGGTTCAGGGAAGTCCCTGTATGACAGTAGTGTCATGGCGCTTCAAAAAAAAGCAAAGGGTCCATGTGGCTATATAGCATATACTTGCGCCCTAAAGTAATTATATGGGAGGCCCTAAAGTAGTTACAGGAGAGCCGCTTTTGGGCCCTTGGGTAAATACTATATACCTAGCCTAAACCCTAAACCTCAAACCCTAAACTATGTACCTACATGGACACTTTGGGGAAGGAGTTCTCGGGCACGACGGCGTCAACGTGTAGTCCCCAGATAAAACATGCGGAGTTGCCAGATCCCCTAAACCCCAAGCGATTATATCAGGGAGATCACCAGAATTTTCAGCATGCACATTTGCAGAAGTTTCATCCCAATACAGGGTGGCAACGATCATGGAATGCTTTCTGCCTTGAAAGACTGTGCTGTGACATTATCTTCATATCGCTATCTTAATGGCGCTCCTTAGATTTCATGCCTTCCACATTGAGATCAAAGCAATGGTCTACCGGGGAAAGCCTGAGCTGGCCGTACAGCTCTACTGTATTTCTGTTTTGAACCTTAATTTTAAGTTTCTACAGTAAGGAAACCCTATTGTTTATTATATGCTGTTATATACCAACTGTATGGAAACTTACTTCAAGGTCCTTAACAGCAACCCAGCCTCAACAGATGCAAGAAACCATGTCGGGACCCTGATGGTGCCCTCCCTGCGTGCACAAAAGTCGGCTCGCTTTAGAAGAGCCTCAGACAGAAACCAAGAATCCTGGGTTGCTGTTAAGGAACCTAAATTAAGTTGCCACAATATAGGGTATGTGGTGAATACCAGGGTTTCCTTGAAATCGTACCCCGTAATCTCATGAGCTTCAGGCTAGGGTGGTGCAATTCCAATACCTTGCGAGCTTGCACAATCCCAGTGAGGTCATGCAGCCTGCACCGTATATACCTGCTTGGAAATTCCCATGATACTTCAAATGCTCCGCTAACATGCACGTATTACGACTGTTTCAACATTCTCAAAGCCTGGGCCGCTTGCAAGCATGCGAGCCTAAACCGCAAAACTCCCTGCAGAACGAAGATCAAATCCCATAAGTCCAAGTCCATGAAAAGAAATAACCTAAAGCGATAATTCCTACATCCTCTGCCTGAAAGCATGCCTTAAAAAGGCGCAAAAACGGTTAAGGGTTTAGGGGTTTGAAGCCCTAGACGCGAGGCAGAGGAGAACGACCTTGATGTGGCTATCCAGCGCTATGAGGAGGAATGGCCCTCTATAGTGGGTTAACAAAATGGAAACCACTATAGTATATTGGGGTTATATAGGGATAATGGAAAAGAAAATGGAAACCACTATAGTATAGTGGGTTTTACGATGTTTTACGTTCCCTGAAGCATAGCACGGAACATCTTCAAAGGGGCTTCGAGGATTTGTTTGGGGGGCAGTATCTAGTACCATAATACTATTACATTACTATTATATGAATTTAGTGTCAATCAGTAGAGTATAGGAGCATATAGGGATTATGGAAAAGAAAATGGAAACTAATATCTAGGATATAAGGTATGTTTAGGGTTGACCTTCCTCAAGTGAACATGGACGTCCGAAAGGGGCCTACCAAGTCTACTGTCTATGCAAAGGGGACTTGTGAGCTTTGATGTTTGTGTTGGAAGGTGTGGCGTGTTCGAAAGAGCTTTGCATGGCTTTCTGGGCGGCTTTAGCATCGGGTACTTAAGTTTGAAGGTTTTCGGGTTTGGGGTTGGCTTTTGCAAGGTTTTTGCTGGATTTCACAGGTTTAGGGTTTGGGTTCGGGGCTTCTGGCGCAGCCTATAGTTTTTTGCGGGCTTAACGCTTTGCATTGTCGATAAATGTCGTAGGCGTAGTCTCTTGACACTGCCATACCAGAATCAGCAAATGTGTATCTTTTGTGTTTGACTGGCACATATTCTTAGGGATCAAAACTCGCGTTCTTGTGTTGCCACATGGCTTGAGCGTATGCCGCATTACATTTCAGAGAGAGCCGCACGCGCCGTTGGCTTGCTGCGACCTTGTACATGCTAGGCCTTAACAGACCCAGTGCAACAGTTTCTTCTCATGCCACTCGATCCTACTCGTGTATGAACGTTTGCCGAAACTCCTTCTATACCGTGGAGCTATGGACAATTTGGGGGTGTCACATTGCTTTTGGTGGTTTTTGCGTGGGAAGAAGGGAGTCCAGCCAAAACACAGTCATGGTTCCGTTTTAGATTAAGCTGTATCGTTATTGAGGGTGCCCTATCGTTTTTGGAGCTTTTGACACGATGCCTCAATCTCACGGCATGCCTTCTTATCGTCCTTATACCTCCGAGTATTGGCCATCACTCAGATAGAACGCTGCACAGCTAGCTTCGAAGTCTGTGCCATTTTATGATCTGTAGAACCGTTCCTTATCGCCAAGTCTTCTTATAACCCTTGTTTACGGCCTATACTAATTACATGATGTACCAAATCTGGCTCTAGACATACATAAAAGCTCGTTGAGTGTTGGATCCTAGGAGGACCCCCTCCCCCTTGTAGTAGGAACGTAATCGGACCCTAGTACAACCCTGATTATCCTTTATCGACACTATTACGGGGAAATGAGGGTTTTCCAAAATTAGGGCTACCTTGTTGGGGTTCCCGTAATAAGGATCATAGTATTTGGGGGTCTATATTGGGGTCCCCCTGTTTTGGGAAACTACCAAATCCACCTAAGTTGGATCTTTTGTGTTTGCAGGCCAAGAAGATCCGCCAGGACTTGCGCACCGATTTGGGGGGGCCAAAGGGTTTACATGGAGGTAGGGGTATACATGGGCATATGTTGGGTACTGCCCCCACTCAGTAACAGTTGGATAATATTTATAATATAGTTATATATAGCCCTTAATAGGACCCCTAATATAGACTGTTACTGGGTGGGGGCAGTACCCAAGGCATATGTCCT
>CAJNIZ010038524.1:50431-62787 GCA_905231905.1 Symbiodinium pilosum
CTGGTTATTAAGGGGGATAATAGGAGTTTAGACTGTGGCTCACATGGGAGGTCTGTCGTGATGTCTAAGGGATGGGGCTTAGGGTTAGGTTCCACCAATCAGGAGCCGCACTTTTTTGAACTTCCCTCTTGGCATTAGGTATACAGCAGGTTACGGGCGGTTTAGGGTTTGGGGTTTGGGGCTTAGAGCTTCGAGTCTTTTTGGGGCGTAGGATTTCCAGAAGACCGTCTACAGTTGGCGTCCATGAGAGCAGTCAGCATTTCTCAAATTCTAGGGTCCCTCTCTGCATGTCACAAAATGCTTCAGGGCTCTCATTGTCAGGATCCCAACAGGTGTGGCTACAAATTTGCAGCTGACTGCAGATAACTGGGGTCATGAGCAGGATAAGAACCTTTAAAACAGCTTGGTGTACTCCTCACCGCTGCTAACGAAACAAGTGGTGGCATTGCTACAAGAGTCGTTGAAGTTTTGACATGGCTTTCAGCAGACGGCTTCCGAATATGGGACATGCCTTAGATACTGCCCCCGCTCATTGACAGCTGGATAACATTCATAATATATCTATATAGAACACTTTGTATGACCCCAAATATAGGCTGTTACCCCAAACCCACCCCTATCATAGACTGTTACCTTAAACCCAAAACTATACCCTAAACGCTAAACCCAATATAGAGCTCGTAATCATATGACCCCAATTACACTCTATACCCTAAACCCGATACAGAGCCCTTAAGGTCACGCCTGTTATAGACTGTTGATGGGTGGGGCGGGTCAGTACCCAATGAACCCTTAAACCCTATATCTCCTTATCTACCCTTATATATGCAACCCTATATACCCCTATATATCCCTATAGGGTGTGGGGGCAATACCCTCTACATTAGGGTTTAGGGCTGAGGGTTTGGGGAGCAGGGTGTCGCTTGGGAAGTGCACGTAGGCTGACATCCTTGCGTCCTTGAGGGGCCCTCTTCGGAGCTTTCCCCAAGCAGAAGACTAGTTTGAAGACAGGATCCCCCACAAGGAGGTAACATTTGAGCTAACATGCATTTAAATTACGAAGCCCGAACTCTAACCTAAACCCTAGAGCAAGGACAACGGCTCTTTAGATACGCCGGATGCGGCCCGGATGCTTTTCTCGCTCGCTTCCACGCAGATGGAGAGGCGTCTAAACTGCGTCTGCTAGGGCTATATTAGGATTCAGGATTTAAGTATTGGGGTTCAGGGTTATAGCTTTTAGATAGTGGTACATAGTTTCAGGGTACCCTTTTCCTTGGTGTGTAGTAGGGCGTGCAAGAGAAGATCGCAGCTCCATGTAGGGTGGAGGGTTCAGGGGATAGCAAAGGGAAATGGAGGTAGTGACAGGGGTGCGTTATTGTAGGGAAAGGAAGAGAAAATGGAAGTCTACATCGTGCGACAGAGATGGGCTATAGAAAGGAAGGGAAAAGAACCCGAAACCCCAAACTGGTAGTAGTTACAGAGGTTTTGGGACTGGGGAATCACTGGGTCATTGTTGGGAATAGTTTTCCGTTTCGATCACGCAAAGACTCAGGAAGGAACAGGGTTCAGGGTTTAGGGTTATCGATGTTAATCGTACCCCAAGGAGGATACATATTTGTAGCCAAATTGACAGGCTTGCTTCTAGACATCAACTTCCAAGAATCATTCCCGTCAGGAATCAGCTGGAGTCAGCCATTGAGAACTTCAAGCAGGTGCCCGTCCTTTCCTGTATGATGGTAGGTGGGCTCTCACATAGTAAGGCGTAATCAGGTATGCATAAAGCTTATTTAAGCTTCTTCGTTCTTATTAGGCCTTCTTAGTTTGGGGGGTGCACATTGGGGGAGCCCAGGTTGTCCGATGATGTAATCCTAAACCCGAAATCCTGGAACACGCTCAGGTTACCATCAACTTGAACCCTACACGTTGAGATCGCACTAGCTGAGCTAGTGTACACGGTTTCTACAGGACTTGTTCGGGATTGGGGACAGGCAGTACATTCGGTGTTTGCGGTTCAGAGCTTGGGGTATGCTTGGGGTATTCGGACTTGAGATTTCGTTCTGTAATGCTGAAGTGCTTGTATTGGCCAAGTTGTAGAATTGCAGCGAGGATGGATAACGGTCTAGAGCTCAGTTTGTCATGCTGGTGGCAGGTGGCCATCTCAACGCTGATGCCATATGCATAGGAGGGCCTTCTCAGCATGGATGATGACTACCTGAGCTCTGCTAGTGAGAGACTTGAGGATTTAATATAGGGCTTCTACAGGGCAAATTGGGATTATGCCAAATTCCCCAAGCCCGAAAGTTCGGACCCTACAACCATCATGCGAGTCTTCGGTGGTCCTTTCAATATGGGGGTTTTCCAAAATTAGGAATACCTCTTTGGGGGTCCCTCTAATAAGGACTATAGTATCTTGGGGGCCATATTGGGGTCCCCCTATTTGGGAAACTACTCGTACTATATTGGTTGGGGTTACCATCTTTGGTTAACAGCGTGGGGCTGTTTGGGCTGGGCACTCTAAGCCCTGTAGCGCTACCGGCTTAAGGCAAGAATCCTAAGCCAGTCACACTTCTTAGACGGGGTTTGGTGGTTTCCATAAAGTGGGCGGCGCTCATAGACCCCAATATGCTACAACCTTCATTATTGGTACCCCCAAGACGTCTTCTGTATACCCGTTTAAAGTGGAAAGCCGTGGCTTCTTCACAGTTCACATAGATGCCTCCACATTTGATTCGTAAGAGCTACTTGGTCTGTGAATCTGAGATACGGGCCCAAAGCTTGGAACGTCAACAACCACACAGTTTAGGGTTCAAGCTGTAGGGCTCAAGGACCTATAGTCCCCCTCAAGTAGATAGAATATGGCTTTGGGTATGCTATAATAAGATGCCCATATACCCCATATTCTATCTACTTAAGGGGGACTATAGGGTTTGGGGCCTAGAGCTCAGGTTCTAGGGCTTCCACGAGCTCTTCCGCATGGTTCATGTGCTCCCCACTCGAAATCCCGAAGCCTTGCACTTACTCGTAGACCCTTCTTGTAGCTCCTCATTGGATGGGCGTTACCTGGACCCCAAAAGTATGTAAAATAATGGCCCTTAGGGCTATTCTTAGGGGTTTAGGGCTATTGTTTTACATACTTTTGGGGTTTAGGTATGGGCTTCCAGCCCTTGTCACAATCCCATCGCAGCTTGCTAGGCAGATTGTTGATTCCATGGCGCTCAGGGGTGTAGGTGTGATGGTTGCCTGAACGATGCAATGTAGTACCTGTTCGGGTTTGGAATGTTCTGGTCCCTGAACCCCAAAAACCCTTACCCGTGTGGCTGCGTTCCCGGAAAGGTGATACATCGGAGGGTCTAGGTGTGGTATGAAAGGTATGACAAGCCATGCCAACAACCCTGGCGCTGACCACGATAGCGACCACAAAGAACGTACATCAATGAATCATACCTCCCCGATAGTGTGCTCATCTGAAACCATATGCCATGGCTGAGAATGAAGAGTCCCATGGGAACTAAACTGTTGAGGCTTTAGGGTTCAGGGTTTTGAATTGCTGCTGATCTTACCTCGCCGCAATGCCAACAATGCCTGTCCAGCCCTCAATTAATCAGATTACAACTGCTCGGGGGGCCACCTTGACCCTCCTATAATTCCTAGAGCAAGCCGTAATGACCATAAACCCCATAAACTCTAAACCCTTATCCACTAAACCTGAAACACCTTTCCGTTTGCAGGCCCGCCGCGCCCTTGAGCTGACGGGGACGCTGAACACTCCGGATGGAGCGCAGGCCAGGCTCTGATATTTTCAAGTATGGGGGGGGGTTCTACGATGTATGTGACGAAGGGTAATGAGTTCCTAAAGAAACACGCCGCCGAAAGCGGTCCTTCATGTTGAGAGCCGCCCATTTGGATCTTTCTGGGTTTTGGAAGTAGGGCATATTATAGTATATTATAGTTTGTTCTTTTGGGGTTCGGCGACTCGGGTCCAGGGTTGAGAAGCCTTGACCGCACCCAAGTTGGTGAGTATCAAGCATGCAGCCCTAGTACTGTAGCCTCTACATGGCCGTTTCCAAAAAGCAGGGTCCCCCTTTTCTACCCCAAGATGGTATGTCCCTTCGTAAGTCGCACTCTTTAGTTTCGGGACCCTTCGTAAATGGTACATACATTGGGCCTTAAAAGCTGTGCTATGTACATTCGGCTATCTAGAGCCCAAGGATTGTCGTGTTTCTGGAACAGATCGCACAAGTGAGCTGTAGTATGCCTACTGTAGCTCTCATCCGCTGAAAAATGCCTTGACTGTTACAGGAGGGTCCTTAGAGTTGTGGTATAGGGGGGTTCATCAAAGCTATGGGGTCTTGTTTGTTTGGGGGGTGCCTGTGTTGAGGGTCTGGTTGTTGAGGCATACCCTCATATTAAGGCACGCCCATGTGACGATTACACGTATTACTAGTGATATATTATTATGGTTATCATCATTGCTCTGCTAGTAATGTTTGTTCCTATCATTAATATTGTTCTTACTGTTTTTTTTTATCGTGGCTACTACTATTGGACGTTTTGCCCGCATGTACAATGCCACAACTCATGCTCCAGCTTTTCACGTTTCTCACCCTCGTGAAGGACCTTGGCAGTGCCGGTAAGTAGCTGGCAACCCTTCGTGCATGGGAGTCTAGAATTGCTGTACCGTACAACGGGCACTGTGCTAGGAAACCCTATAAAATAGGAGGACCCCCCATCCTGTAATAGTGGAAAAATAGGAATATAAGAGGACCCTAATATAATCCCTATTATCCCCTATAGTCACTATTACTGGGTGGGGGGTCCACCTAACATATACTCCTCTACACCTTTAGAACCAAGTTTTGAAGCTCAGTGCTCTGGAATCATGGGTGACCCACAGTGCTTTGGCAGGTGCTTCATAAGTTGGGCAAAGCGCTGATGGAGCGGGGGGGTCGGTGCCAAGCTTTTGTTTCTAGAGGCTACTTACTGAGTCGCGATAGGGTCTTTCTAGGGCTCTTGGGCTTCGGGGTTCATGAACGAAGTTGCCACTGGCTTTCGTATCATGATCCTTGCTGTTCTTTCGGCGAATGGCAAGTTTGCAGGGTTGAAGGTGCTGGTTCAGGGACTTGGTTTGAGCGCTGCCAACAGCCTGCAGCATTCCCAGAGCGTGTGTGCTTTCAGCAAAACTCTAATGCTAAGGAGGGCTCTAGATATGATTGTTATAGATAGTGATGGCAGCAGCCAAGACATGATGACTGTGGCCCAGAGCAGAAAGTCGTAACATTTTTGCCCGGGTTGTGATTGACTTGTGGCATAGCCCTGCCATTTGTGGGTGGGACGCACCCCAGGCGGCCCCTAAACCCTAAAGCACCTAAACTCTAAACCCTTAACCCGTAAACCCCTAAACCCCCTGAACCCAAAGCCCTCAACCTAATGATCTCTCCATGAGACTGCACTTGGGGAGTCAAGGGCTAAAAAACAACTTCCCAACCAGGAACGCTTAAGGGTTTAGGACGCAGGGTTTACTGTAGAGTGGTTCCCAATCAAAAAGGGAAGAAGCTACTGCTGTCATGATATGGTTTGGGGTGCAGGAATTCATTGTCAACTTGATTGCCACAACATCATGACAACTAGCAGGCTCCCTACTATCAAGACTCCCCAAGAGGGACCGGCGAATTCGATAAACTCCAGTTCTATCTCATTGTCGGTTCGTACGGAAAGGATGACTGGATCCGTGTGGCTTCCTTGGTGCAGTTCCCGGTTTAGCATTTAGGGTTGGCGCTTAGGGCTCCCATGTCAGCCTCCACTCCTTCATTACCTCCTGCCACAAGCCACCAAGATGCAGGATCACCCTAGACGCTAAACCTGATGCGGAGGAACTGGGGAGGGGGGAGAACAAAGTTTGTTCAAGCTTGATCTTAACCTCCTGAAAGCTTAAGCCTAGACCCTCAACCAACTTTGGCCATTGCAAGTTCGGCGGAGGACTCCGGCGTTTTTGCTGAAGCACAGCAGGCACGTGGAGCGTGGAGTGTGCGGTTACTGTAGAAGCTTGACAAGTACCAGGCTTAGTGCGTCGGGT
Source organism: Symbiodinium pilosum (assembly GCA_905231905.1). NCBI lineage: Eukaryota > Dinophyceae > Suessiales > Symbiodiniaceae > Symbiodinium > Symbiodinium pilosum. Next base: position 56,505 of record CAJNIZ010038524.1, read on the forward strand.
TTAGGATTTCAGGTTTGGGGTGGCTAAAGTCCACACCGACTAAAAGTGGCCACAAGGCTTAATGCTAATTATGTTTGGCTCTTCATGTACACATGTATGCATGTATACCTGCATATATGTTTGCGTGTCTATATATGTATTGTGTGTATATATATATACATACATAATTCTTTATGTTTATCATATGCGCCTACAGGGCGATCATTAGGCCCAACCCAATCTGCACCTGTTCACCCCGAATTAAGAAGAGACCCAAACCCTCAACCGTGTACTGCACAGAGTGCTACATAGCACACTAAACTGACTGGTTCTTTGCAGGGAATAAGTGAATAGAATCCCTATTATATAATCCCTATGGAATATACGTATACCCCTTTGGCCTACTGACCCCCAAAGGGTAAAAGCAGGTTCTCGCGCAAGCGAAGGGCATCCGGGAGCAAACAGGCCACGTTGCACAAATGGCTGTCAGTCAAAGGAGGTCAAGGGCTTGGATTGCGGGTTTAGGGTTTAGGGTATAGCGAGTTTCGGGTTTAGGGTATCAAGAGTTCAGGGTCTAGGTTTTGGGGATACAGAGAATCAAATGCAAAAGAAGATGGAGTATTAACTTGAAACTGGGCTTATAGGGGTATATAAGGATGCTATAAAGGTCCAAATGGGATTGCAAAAGGTCTGTGGCATCTTGGATTAGGTCCTGAGCTCCTGAATCCCAAAGGGTCTATGTAGGTATATGGGATATACTTGGGCCTTAAAGTAGGTATATGGGAACTCCCTTTGGGCCCTAAGTAGATACCATATACCTACCTACATGGACCCTTTGGGAATGCTAATGTCGTGCAACGCCTCGCTTTGGCCTGGACCGGGAAAACTAACAACCGAGTGAACATATGAGCTGTAGTCAAAACTCCTTAAAGGGGGTTATATAGGGGATTATGTAGGGGACTATTATAGGGGTTATTAAGGGGGATACTAGGAGTTTGGACTATAGCTCATATGTGTCAGCTTGGGCTGCTGAAGGGGTGCAGGAAGAAATGCCAGGATCTGAAGGTACCTTGTTTGTCTGTCCAGTTGTAGGCCGAGTCTCGTCTGGGGGTCTCGTGACGAAATGGTGTTTATTTCGGAATTTCCGCTGAATGAACATACGAAGCCCCCTCCCTTCAAGAATAAGCCACCCATTACCCCATAATATTTGATATGCCTTGAAGTTCCGATTAGGGAATGCACCATATTTCTTACTAGGGTCGAGGGGTTACTGTCGGGGGGAGAGGATTACAGCTACAGTCGCATGTAGGAGCTGAGGAGGAGGGTTCAGGGTCTTCAGAGACGTTCCGTTTGTCGGTATTCAAATGCCTAGATTTAGATGACTTATATACTTATACGAATATTCTACAATTCATAACGCTTATATGGCAGTTGTGCAATGTATCCCAAAACCCTGATCGAATTGTGGCTGTTTTGTGCAACTACACATTCAGACCGCCTCTCAGCCCCCTGAAATGAGGACCCTCTGAGTCATGTGACAGTTTTTGCTACTAGGTCCTGGTCTGGGGGGGTTGGGGTTACTAAAGCCGTGTCACTTAAGTTAAATGCGTGTCGCTACAGGTGGGGCATGGTGAGGCTCGCTATATTTCTCCCTATGTGATGCTCAAGTATAGAGAGACATATACATATATATATATATATACATATATATATATATACAGTCCCCCTTAAGTAGATAGAATATGGCTTTGGGTATGTTATAATGAGATCCCCATATAGCCAATATTCTATCTACTTAAGGGGGACACTATGTATATACACATACATATATACCCCCTCTTTTAGCCACAGTAAGCCTGGACTTCCGGGTTGACGACCAAGTTTCCATTTTGATGCCTCTTTAGGGCTTCAGGGTTCTTAAGAGACTACAATCTTACTGGAGAGGATCCTCACATGAGCTATACTCTAAACTCCTTAAAGGGGGTTATATGGGGGATTATATATGGGACTACTATAGGGGTTATTAGGAGGGATACTAGGAGTTTAGACTATAGCTCACATAAACCACAAGTTGATCAAACCCGACGCTGTGCTTCCTTGCAGGAACCATCAACACAGAGTCAGGCCGAAACAGTCAGCGCTGTGCTTCGTACACGGGTTTAGGGGTTCAGGCCTTAGGATCAAGGGTTTAGGGGGAACAGTTTGGGAGGTTGGGACGTCAGGGGCACACTTCGGACGGACAGACGCAGAAAGCCTGTTGCAAAAGGGAGAAGTGTTTAGAGGTTAAGGCTTATGAGGGATCAAGACTTTGAGGGTTTGTGGTTGAAGTTATGGTTTAATGTTTCAGGTTTGTTTCGATTTCTGGTGCTGGTCTTCGGGTTAAGATTGGGCCTAGCAAATGAGGTATCTAAACTCCTTAAAGGGAATTCTATAAGGGGAGTGTTGTAGGGGTTACTAAGGGGTATACTAGGAATTCAGACCCTAAACCCTAAACCCTAGGGTTATTAAGGGGGATACCAGGAGGTTAGACTATAGCTCAAATGACAAGGCTTCAGAATGAACAGCAACCGTAAACGGCACCAATGTTCGGGCTTGAGTCCAAGGGTACATGGTGAGTACACTGCTAATATTCAAAGATGTTTCTTCGAATGTTTTGTATAACCCCTAAACCCTGTACCCCAAATCCCCAAAGCTCAAAATCCCTAAAGCCTAAACCCTAAACTCTATGATGTCCACACCCTTTCAGGAAGTTTGTGTGGGTTGCTATCAACCGTCCGGAACTGCTAGTTTGGCGTGCCTATCACAATGCCCAAGCCGATGCCCAAGATGAAGTCCAGGGCCAAGACTGAGAGAGCCCCTGGAGATGTGCCCAAGGCCTTTCAGGACAAGACCAGGATCCGTTCTGAGGATCACAATAGGCCATGAGCAAGAAGCCCAAGCTCTACCACCTGAAGACAGGGCCAGGGCCAACACCGCCAGCACCGCCTGTGATCAACTTCAATTTCTTTGGTGGATCCTCGGGGGCAAGCTCGAGCTCAGGTTCCTAGGGCAGCATTGAGTTTGTTACAATGTGTCAGTGTGTGTGAGAGAGCGTCGTTCCCACTAGTAATCAGAACCCTTCCCTCCCAAGTAATTGCTCAGCATAGCATTCCTAATGAGTTCCAGTACGGGAATGAGGGAATGGATTCCTGTAGTAGTCCCTATATAGCCCAGTACAGTCGTTTCCCTTTGCTTTTCCATTCTTTCCTTCCTAGCTCACCAAAGGCCAGTTCAGAGCGTATCCATACGAAAGGAGGCTTAGAGAAGGTGGCTGCTTCGAGGCTGAAAGCCGAAGCCCAACCTGTAGCCCCAACTACCTGCCTATATAGTCCCCTTAAGTAGATAGAATATGGCTTTGGGTATATTATGTTTAGATCCCCATGTTATACCTCATATTCTAGCTGCTTAAGGGGGACGAGGTTTTTAGGCTATACCTTCCAACTATAGGGGGAAATTGCCATTAAGCTGAAGGTAATTGGGGTTGAAAGAAGCCCTTTCCCACGAAAACTTGACCTAAGCCCTAAAACCACAAAACCCCTCAACCCTAAGCCCTAAATCCTAAATCCCAAACCCTAAGCCCCAAAACCTTGAACCATGCTGTTAATCCCCTGGAGCTCGTCAGGGAAGGATCTCATGAACCTCATGAAGACCGTCAAGGCTTGGAGTGGGTCTGAGGGTTTAGGGTTTGGGGTTACCGGTTTAGGGTTGAGTGTTTAGGCTTGTGAGTTATATAATGGATTGTTGGGTGTTTAGAGTTTAAGGGTTAAGGCTTGGGCCCTAAACCCTAATTCCTAAACCCCTAAACCCTGAGGGTTTGGGCTTCGGGCTTCGGATGGAGGGGGGCTGTGTCCCTGCCTTGCAAAAAGCTAACGAGGCCTGACACAAAGTTTCATGGAGCTGCAGCAATGGCAACTCGAAATCCTAAACCCTCAGCATTAAATCCTAAACCCCATATCCTAAACCTTACATCCTAGACCCCATTACGCCCCAAACCCTAAACCGCCTTAACCATAAACCTTTGCTCGGATTTGAGATTCTGGGAGACGTGTGGGAATTCTCTGGTCTGGCTTTGGGGTGCTAGCCTTCCTTACCCAAGCCATCATGGAACACGGTCAGAGGCGCTGTAAAGCTTACTATTCTTCAAAAAGCCAACCAGATGGGGTTCCTTATTTGTGGATGGTATTTCCATAGCCCTAAGCCCGGCAATCCCTAAACCCCAAAGGCTCAGGGCTTCAGGGGTCGGGTTTTGGCTCCACGCTTGGAGGTTGTACGCCCTAAGATGGAGACGAGGAACTTCAATAAGTAGCCTAGGTAGATAGAATATGGGGGTTATATTGGGATGATGGAAAAGAAAATGGAAACTGCTATTTAGAGTTTAGGGGTTTGGGGGGCACTATAAGGGTTTAGAGTGCCTGTTTTGAAGCAGGTCTATTGTTTTGTGCATGCCCTTAAGGATCCAAGGAGGTTCTTTCATGGATCAGTCCATGGAACCAGGATTTAGTGCCCAGCGTTTAAGATAACAGTCTCCTTTTCTACTTCATGTTCTATACGAAGAGTCTGCTCTAAATTGGTTCAACCAACAAGAAACACAGCACAACTAAACCCTGCACCCTAAACCTCAACCTTACAGTTCAAACCCTAGATCCGCAGGTGTTCGCTCGCAAGGCTAAGGACGAGGTGGCCCGCAAGGCCGCGATGAAATGCGTCACGTAGAGATTTTCCCTAGCAAAAACAAGGTCCCTTCTTGGGAGCTCCCAGGGTGCAGGGTTTAGGGCTTCGTATTTTGTAGCGCATAAAAGGTGGACCCGACTTCTTGGGACTGCCGGTTATCGCTTCGTTTGAGGGATCCTTTGGAGGAGTGACTGGGATGTATGAGTTGAACTTACTGGGGATTAGTAGGGAATCAGGGAATTTCATACCTACATAAGATGTGGCCCAAGGGCACGTGCGTCAGCTTCAAGTCATTCTCTTGCCAGTGCAGGTGCTGGTTCCTAAACCCTAAAACCCTAAAACCCTAAACCCTACACCCCTTTGACTTTGCTGCCTTCTTTGGAGAGCTTGATGTTGAACGGATGTCAATCAAGATTTCCCTGGCATTCTTCGACATGTACCTTGTCCCTGTGCCGGTTGTTTGCCAAGGCGACTGATGTTCAACAAAGCCAGTGGCCAGCGACCAACGTCCCTCCTGTGGGAGCATCTGGTTCACCATGTCAGCCGTCTTGAGACTGATATCTCCACAACTTTGCGAATGAGGACTTCGGTGCGCCAGACAGCTTCAAGGAGCTGCCCAAATTATTTTGCTATGTGCGTTGCATCAAGACCCCTGAGCCCAAACTGTATGCAATTATACTAGAGTGTGCCCTAAGACCCTAGTCGTCTTCAATAGGGCAACGACGCATAGCTTGGCGAGAGCCTCCGCACTCACTTGCATGTAGCTCCCAAACATGTAGCGCGATAGATACCCTAAACACTTAGTCCGCACAATATTTTGATCCTTATTATAGGGACCCGCCAAGAAGGTACCCCAAATTTTGGGAAACCCTCAAAACTATTCAGGGAGTCAGACCACAGAATTCGGAGATCAGGTGTTGAGGCACGGATTGGTTCCCTAAACCCAAAACCCTAAGGTTTAGGGCTCTGGGTTTGGTGAGTTAGTTTGTTTACAGCTCATGACAAATCCAGGGAAGGGCAGCCAATCCACAGAGCCCCTGAAAGCCTAAGGGCTGTATACCCTGACATGCCAAATGCCCAAAACCCTAAACCCCAAATCGTATACTTACCAGAATCCCAAGAACCCTTTTGCTGAGTATTTGGACGCTTTGGAGCATGGCTGTCCCTGTTAGTAATCGAGTTGTTATGAGCAATTCCAAGATCTCCCTGCGTTTAGGGTTTAGACCCGCTTACTGCAAGATTCGTGCCTGCAAAAGACTGATATACTTCCCCTGCATGTGTAAACATGTTTTCTTTGCGTATTCATGTATGGACATACACACACACACACGTGCATATAACACTTCTATATGTGTACATAGATATGTGGCATGTGCACTCGTTTACGTATTGGCCCTGAACCCGAAATATATACGTATTTCCATACATATGCATGCCCACGGCTTGTCCCCACTTTCAGGATCTCTTCGACTAACCCTCGACAACAACCCCTGAACCCCCGAATTTCCGAAAGCCTAAAGGCCTTAAACCCGGAAACACCAAAACTCCTTGGCATCCCTAAACCTCAAACCCTAAACCCTAAAAGCCCCAAGTC
>CAJNIZ010038535.1:0-13179 GCA_905231905.1 Symbiodinium pilosum
AACAGCAACAGCAACAGCAACAGCAACAGCGACAACAACAACAACAACGAGCAACAACGAACAACAAACAACAACAACAACAACAACAGCAGCAGCAGCAGCAGCAACAACAACAACAACCAACAACAACAACAACTACTACTACTACTACTACAACTACTACTACTACTACTACGACGACGACGACGACGACCACCACTACGACCACGACGACCACGACAACCATTAGCACTAGTACTGCTAGTGCGACCACAACAACAACTTCTGCTGCTACCACCTCGGCTAACCCCCTACAACACGCGTCATGTTTGTTGCCTGTTCGTGCTATCTAGCTCGGACAGTGTATTGCCTGAGGGATCAAAAAGGTCAAACCCTTCGCTGCATGGACCGGACCCTGAACCAACATATAGAGATTCTACACGGACGTCTGGGGAGTACTTGAGGATTATACTCTGAACCCCAAAGACTCTCGGGCCTTCGCAACGGAAATCGCGGACAACGCACGGCTGGCCCACGCGAAGGGTTCGTTTACTCCTGCATGTCTGGGCTGAGGGTGTGAATTGGGTTGCCAAAACAAGCAAGATTGCAAGTATGATGTTCCCCACTTACTCTTCGATTGCCATCGTTTTTTGCGATTCATGGTCGGAGCCCTCTGCACCTAGCTAGTCTTAGCATGACGAATTGAACTGCTCTGAAGCTGATGGTCTGAGGCTCCGAATGCAGATGGTGGATTCCAGCATGTTACGGCCAGGATTCTGGATCGGACATGAAACAGAAAAAGAGCAAGGCTGCTCGTCGCAACACTTGGAAGCGGCTTCAACAGCAACATTGTCCTTGCAGCCCCTGCAAAAGGTTCTGTAACTTCAAATAGGGGTATCAGACAGTATCTGTGGCACGCGGGGTCTCGTCTGACAAGTCAGAAACCCAGATCACGATGCTTGAGCTGGAGTTCGGGAATAAAGTCATCGCTCTCCCTAAATAACCACTTATGTACCATCCCAATGGTCATTGTGTTCGCCCCTCACCCCCCAGAGGCCCTGACTTAAACTTGATGTCGTGCGTCAGCTGGAACCACCTGACGCAAGCTTCCGGCGTCTCCAAATAATTGAGGGCTGGTACAAATCCTCAATGCCGGAGGCTCGTGCTTAAAGGACCCAGAAAGAGCATGAGGTTGACGACGCTACAGACGTGTGTCCCAGTGCTAACATGAGAAAGATAAGCGAGGACTCCTTTCCCAACAGCGAAAGAAAAGCTCTGACTTTCCCAGCTGGACCTAGGCAGGATGCCTTCCGGGCCGATGATCTGATTAGCAGGTACAGCTCAATGACACACGCAACATGAATTGCGAATGACAACACCAACACGGAGATGATACTCTGGTAGGCTAGCTTAGTGTACATCTGCACTCGGCTGCGAAACTTACCCCACGCTGTGGAGCACCAATACTGCAAGCCATGACAGCAGTGTGTGATGGGTCCCGCCAGATGGATCTGCGATTCGTGCGGATATGCTATCTTCACTGAGTTTTGACATCGTTTCAATAGCTTCCAAGGGTCCCCAAAAAATGCTACGTGTTAAATGAGTGTTGCTAAACGTTGGGCTTTGGTACTATTTCGGACACAAGGATGATGGACATGATGCACAAGGCATCGAATTTCTTGGTATAGTATTTGCCGCGGCTCTGGCTTTTGGAGGCTAAGCATGCGTGTTTTTCCTGCATTTCCAGACATAGCAGGCTTTGCTTTCTTCTCACTTGCGGCTCGAGGTGATCACCTGTTTTTTTGCAACAGCTAGCTGCTCATCTTCGCCAGCATGGATGCTCGTGGAAACCGTGCTGGCACGAGTGCTATCATCTTGGCCAGTATGGATGCTCTTGATAACCACATGCTCTGGCAACACAAGCATTATTATCCTGAAAGTTTGAAAACAGTGTAGGCGACCGTATAAAAAGCCAAATCTCGTATCTTACGATTCGCATGCGAATGGCCGCCACCCCCTTCGCCTGGAGCCATTCCCTAAAAACGTGATAGAACAAAACAAAAAATGCTGGGAACAAACATGGTCACGTCAAACCCTAACACAACTAGATCATGACAATGTAGCAGACATGGGCCTTCAGATCCACGGACTCATTCACAGCTTGTGACAGGAACATTAGGTTACTGCCTCGGGAAAGTCATGAGCAAGAATTGTAGGCCCATCTAAGGCTAATCGCTCAAGTTCAATCTGATGAAGCGGAGCCAGAAAATGGATATCCAGTTGTAATCATACCGATGACAAAAGGTTCATTTGAGGGCATCTACTTTGTGGATCCCTCAGACCCCATGACATGGAAACAGGAGGCTCCCCTGGTGAACACTCAAACCTCGCACCTAGTGCAGTGCCTTGTAGCTCCTTGTAAAGCCCTTGTCAACCAGACTATCATTTGAGAAACTCTAGATTCAGGAAAGCTGCTGCCCCTGCCGATATGGGGCTGTCAGCTCCAACTGTTCAGCAGAAACCTGTGTTCGCCATGGGCAAAAGCACGTACCCTCAACAGAGTGTTGCGAGGAGCTGACGCATGAACATACAGGAGACTATGCACAGCAAGCGAACTGCCATCCAGGCATCTCAACATTACTCCAGAGTCATCTAGAAAGGGGTCCCCGCAAAGCGACGACAAATCATGAACAAGTGATGTGACAAATGACGACGCCTTGGAATTGCACTCTGCGAGATATTTGGCCACTGCGCAGCATGATCCGGACACGACAGAAAACCACAGAGTCTCTTCGTCAGCTTTGGCCCAGGAACTGCGAATTTCTGACCAGGCGGTATGGATTCTGGAAATGTGACGATGTAGAGGCCGCTGCCCTCCTACGAGTAGACGGGCGCTGGAGTCTGTCAAATTCAGCTTGTGGTTCGTCAGCTGTTGGCTACCGGCTAGAGATACGCTTTCTGTTGGCCACTCATCACTGCTTTAAACACACAGCTAACAAGCCAAGAAACCCTGCAGGTCACACTCGTAGATGCCTGAAACCAGTGTTGATTACTTTGATGCTTGCTCCCAGCATCGTCCCTCCGAGGTTGTTCAGCGCGATTCCCTGCTTGCGACCAGCCAGCAGGGACCTATACAGGGGTTATATTGGGATAATGGAAAATCAAATGGAAACTACTATATTATACTGGGGTGTATATGTCTAATAAACTAGATGCTGTGGCCCTGTTTCGATCTTGCACGGCAGAGTTGCGGCACTAGAAAAGCATTATAAGGCATTCACCTCGTTGCCCGAAACCTGATGAAGCCCCATCCGCTAACCTCCAAAATCTGAAGCCTAAATCCTACACTCGGGTCCGCGAAGCCAAAATCGAAACCCTGGAAACGCATGCCCATGAATCCCACCGAACAACACTGGAACAGAGACAGCGTATACCCCTCGAAAAACTTCTCTAGTTGCGAGGGCACTTGTTGGGGCACTTGCTGCGTCTACACCCAAGCTCCTGGATTTCTTCGACCACCCCAGACGCCCCAAAGCGGACTGCGATGCGCCCTCCATTCACCTGGTCTCAAACTTCGACTTCTACAGGTTTATACCCAATCTTGTTGTGACTTTCCCTGATTCCCCCATGAATTTACATGTGCAAGAAAATGGAATTCACATGATGCCACCAACCAGGGAAACTAGTTTCTCCAGCCGTGGCTGGCAGCAGCTGGCTGCTCTCTCGTGGAGAAAAGAGTGCGGCATTCAAGGGTTTAGATGCAGACTGAAAGTGTGGATCCAAGGCTACAGGGTTCTAAGTTGGAGCTTGAGACTAGACATGGGAACGCGCAGACCTATCAAGGTTCCGATCGTTGTTTTCTTGCTGGAAATCTTTGATTCTCATTTCGAAAATGGTGGTAATTTCCGGTTTGCTTGGTGATCTTGCTTCTGAAGCGTCGTTGTTTCAATTGCGCGTTGTTGCGGAGTGTCTTCCCTGCAAAGCACGCTCCAGAAACGCCCAAAGCCAGAAAACACAACAAGTCCTGTGTTTGAGTTATTTTGAGATGCTTTTGTATTTAGCATTTTTTGTGGCTCTGGGGTGTCCTTCCTCCAGAAAGCATGCCCCCGAACGTGGAAAAAACAGAAAACCTAGGAGGACTATGTGTCTTGTCCCCTTTGTGAAGCTCGCGTCTTTTGAGTTTCGTGGTCCAGGGTGATTTTGAGCAGAAGCACCATCCCCAGAAAAATGAAAGACCAGAAGCCCAGCAAAACAAGTTGTGAGTTTGCCTGTGTTTTCGTGGTTTGGGGGGTGTTTTCGATTGCGAAGACAACCGCCAGGAAAGCAAAACACAACAAGCATGGGAATGCCCTGAATGTTTGTTTCATTACGTTCAGGTTTTTGCCGTGACGAGTGTGTCTGGGTGAGTTAGCCTAACTAGGTTTTCATAATTCAAACCCATCTTCAAGTCCTAGCCCACACTTGAATCAATGTTCGAACCGAAAACCGAAGATGCGAGAAACTTGGGTCACTAGCCACCCCGGCTGACCTATTTTTGATACTCTAGAGTAGGCACTAAATTGAATGTGGCGCATTGGAACAACATAACAACACATATGGATGCTGGGCCCAGCTTTAAATGGAAACCCAAGTACAAGATAGTGGGGCGAAATTCATTCCGACAGAAACTCAGCAACCTTGATACAAGCGCAAAATGTTGTGGCATTCAACAACCACATCGACTCACAAGAAACGGTCCCCTTCTTTGAGGCTCTAAATGAGAATAGCCTGGCATTCCCTGCAGCAAGCAAAGTGGGATCTCCACAAAACAGGGCTGAAATCCCGTGAAAAGGCAAGCTCTCTTGAACCACTGGACGTAGGCCTTATGATTTGACGCCAGGGTAGTAGGGGGTGATGGTGTTTTCTTGGCGAAATGACATACGAACTTGTTGAAGCAGTACTTAGGCATTAGTTTCCTAGACTGCACACGTTCGACATGAGCAACGCCACGAACTATTCGGCATAGCAACTTTTCAAGTCGATTCACGTAGAATCATGAGGCGGACCCCTTTAAATCCATGATCATCACCATGCACTCTTGGGAACCTGACGGTATATACCCTGCTTTCAGAACCCCAAGCCCCAAGCCCTACACTATGGATCATCATCCCCCAATCCTCCACTATATCGGCCCCAAACTTGGAACCAAAAAATTGCCCGTAAGGACTGACTCCAAGAGCACAAGAGTTTCAAGAACACTCGAGCATCCAGACGCGACAACGATGAATTAAAATGACGACGGCGGCCCACGGGTACCCTTACCTTACACGCAACAACCGGGACATACATTCCGAGGGCTACCCTGGACCCTGCAAACTCTAAACCCTGCAGGCCGTGAGGTGCTCTGCAGCAAAGATAGCAGCTCCAGGCTTGAAACCTGGCAATGCTAAGGCTTGTGACGATTTCACCTCCAGGTGCAGGCCAATTTGCATATTTTACATTTGAAAGTTTCCCTAAATTACTGTTCCCAAAATGGGGGAAATTTATATAGGGCCCCGTATCATAATAGGAACCTAAATATAGGACCCCGTATTGACAGTAATTTAGGACAATCCCCATTTAATCTGAAGAAAGAAGACTACAGGTGGGGCTACTGTGAGTAGTTACACAGGCTTCCATTAAGTAGGAATCTTTTTTCGGAAGTACTTGTTAATACTATTTGGTTACATAAGGAGGCCCTGATTTCTGGAAGCTCCAAAATGTGTCCGCGGGTTTGCTGTGAAACCTCTGACATAACAATACCCCCAAAAATGAAACCTCCCAGGTTTAGGGTTTAGGGTTTGGGTTCAATGTGTAGCGATGAGCGGCCAAGTGCTTACCAGCCCAACAACCAGTTGGACGGCCTCGGCTATCTCTCAAGATGAGGTGTCCTAGAGAAACCGACCTACCATACACAATAATAACTCTACCCACAATTGAATTATTCTGGTGTGTTAATCGATTCTATATAGATTTTCCCACCTACATTGCCAGCATTATTATTCCGGGGCCCCTCCGAAATGGAGATAGATCAATCAAGGAATGGTGGAATTGTTACTGCGAACGTTCGACCCGTTGAGTAAGGACACTCAAGTGAGGGCCCAACCTCTGGGACAACAGATGTGTCTCGTACCCTCACCTGGGGCCATTCCGACGTAAACTACGAGGCCGAACGACTTAGCGTATTGCTTGAATGGGACCACAATTCTACAAGGACGTGAACCGATATCGCTGGCAGCTTCTTGCTTTCTTTGATGACTCAGTAGGCCTTCCGCCGTCCGGTCGCTGGGCGACATGCTTGTCTTGCTTGGAACTGGTGTTTTGTGTTTTCTAAAGTTTGAGCTGTGTAAGTGCCCTCCCCGGTTCACAGCAAGAAGGACTGCCCGCATAAACCAAGAGGAACTTCCCGTCTAGTGATTCGTGCTTCAAAGACGTCCTACAAGATCCCAAAACGCAAATCCTAGAAACACCCCCAGTTCTCCCCACCTAGCACAATCCTGGCCTCATGTCTGAAGGGTCAATTTTGTTGGTTTCATCAGAACCACCCTGAAACCTCAAAGCTACTAGGAGACGGAGATGGAAACACCTTACCGTTTCGTCGTGTTCTGAAGGCTCTGCTACCCTGCCGCATGGAACACCATGACCCCCTACTTCTGGCTGGCTTCGATAAACCGATGGCCCCTGAGTAGTATGACCCGCGTTTGGGCCAAAAAAGGGCGAAACTGCATGCTTCGGGAATGTCAGAGAACTCTGTTTCATTTGGAGGCTCCTCAGCATGATGGGTCCTGCCTAAGAGCCCCTACTAAGACTTTCAGAGGGCCGTTTTTGGCGTGTAAAGTGGACTCGACGCTGCAACTAAAGCCGAGATGATCACCATGCTGCAAATCTAGCCCTCCATGAAGCATTAGCTCCCTTTGGGTCAAGCGTCTACCTTGCAATGCAAGCGAGATAGAGGCTGCAATGGCGATCCATTCTTTCCCAAGAAAGCTGTTGGGAGGCAACATCGTGCAGGATCGACCTTTTGGGCACCTCGCATATCTTGCTGCGACGACAGTCGTCACCCACGGAAGACTGAGCCAGCCGATCTAGATCCACAGCTATTCTTGACAAGTAGCTAGGCTCCCAAAGGAATCTAGCAAAGGAGGCCCGTATAAATGAACCTAGTATTATGTTGCGGGCACGGGTCTGAGTGAGTCATGCCAGATGCATGCAGTTGCTGTCTGGACATGCTGGCTCATCTGCAGAACTGCTGTTTCTTCTCGGGCCCGTTTGGTCCCTGCATCTGAAGATTTTGGCTACATAAGCCTGCAGGACGGGCATTAATCCTGCAGAATGCTCCCAGCCTTCAATAACTTGCTCTAGAAGACATCAGCCTTTCTCTGCTAATTCCTGGAGCTACAACTTGCTTTGCCTTGTGCACATGCCGATGGCTAACCGCAACCTCAGAAGGAGGTGAATGACAAGGAGGATGACAAACCCTCGCATCAGGACACCCCTGCCTGTCTGGTCCACGACTTCTCCAAAAAGTGCTGCGAGCACATACATACATGAGGCTGACTGCCGTCTAGCATAAGAACATGCCTGGGAGCAGCCATGTCAAGGAAACAACAGGGGACAATCCATCTTCTGTGACAAAAGACTGAGAGACGAAACCCTAGACCTCACGGCTTCATCAGCATCTGTAGAGAAAGAAGCCCCTGCCCAGCGACCAAAAGAGCCTGTGTGTCTGATAGTGTGAAACGCCGGTCAGAAGAGGGTCGGGTGATGGAAGTGACCGTGCTATCAAAGCTGAACCATGTTGAATAAGCATCTGAAAAGAGTAGTGAGTAGTGCCTGGGTTGAGTCTGTTGCACTAGATGCTTCACGGGTGTCTGCAGCCGCTCGACCTCGGGAGTGCCAGGAGCCCTCCATGTTTCGCTGTAGCTTAGGAGGCATTCTTGGAAAACAGCGTTGTTATGGGGCTAGTACTGCGCTAACTGCCTCTTCTTCTGCTGCTTCTCCTTCGTCGGCATCTTCTTCATCTTTTGCGTAGCGCTGCTGTTCTTGGTTCTTCCCTTCTCTTGTGGGCAGCGAAGGAGCTTGCAGCTTGCACCACTACGCCCCCCATAATTTCACAGCAGATCTGTCAGCGGCAGTGGTCGGGTGAACAGTAATATGTCATAGATGGTCAATCTATCCGCGCAGTCATTAGTTGTATTACAAGTTGATCACTGATCTGCGCAGACAGAGACGCCAGAGGGATGGTACAAAATGGCTTTTTGAGCAAGAGCTTGGAAGTGCGGTTATCAAACAAGGCTCTTTTCCCTACTTACAGCCTTCAGACATCCTGATCAAAGAAAGAGCTAACTTCTGCTGCTATCCAGACGGAAGCAACTTCCCGTAACTTCCCCTTTTTGACTGAGGTTGATGATGCTGCTATCTCTGGATCGAGTGCATTCACATTGAGGATACTCCCGCCCCCCTGACCTACCAGCATCATCCGCATTCCTTATCCTTTTACCACCAATGTACTGGGAGGCTCAAGGAACAACAGCAGCAACCATCTTCACCTCTGGGGGCTATCCGAGACTCGACAGTCACGCGAGCTTCGAGAAAAATAAGACTCCACACATCACAAGAACTTGAAATGTCCTCCGTCTAAGGGCCGAAGAAAGACGACTTCAATGCCCGTGCTTTTGAAAGCATTGCGAATCTTACAAGTCCCTCCAAACCCCCCTTCGTCTTGAATTCGCGACACATTCTATACACCCCAAATACATGCTGGAGATATCTGCTGTGTAGGACCCCTATACTTTGTGTATCATCCCCATTGAGAAGTACAGCCTTTCAAGGCACCCAACACTTATATAGCCGCTACAAGAAACCCAAACTCCAAACTCTCGCTGAGGGCGCAGCTCACAGTTCCATTGACTTTGCGACTTTTGGGTAGTGGTGCCGGAAGACTAGCCCGTCGGATAACTGCATGCCTGGTGTCCAAGGGCCCCGCGCTATTTTTGTTAGGAAGACATGTGAGAGAGAGAGAGAGAGAGAGAGCAAATCTTATAAATCCACAGCCCCACAAAGGGTTGTGATCACTGGGCCTTCATACAGCTACGAAGTGACGATAAGGGCTACTCCCCACGAATTCCGCAGGCACGAAGTAAGATTTTGATTTCAGGGTTGAAGCTCTCGCGTGTCAGGGCTTGGGAGCAGCAACTCTCGTAGACGAGCTCCACAAAGTTTCCCTGTTGGTAGATGGACATCGAAATAGAACGTTAACATAGACTCTGCTTAGGTGTTCTCCTTGAAGTGCAGGAACTGCATCCTGCAATCTCCAGCCAAAGTGTCAGAAAAAGATCTGATCCTCAGCATAACCGTCATTAACGAGCACAGGCTGGGAATCTTGATTTGTAGTATAAAGCCAGCAAATCTCCATGCTACATTGAAGGGAGAATTTAACACAGCAGCAAAGAAACAACTGGAGCTGCAAGGAAGAGAAGGAGAAAGCGCATCACAAACTATAGACCTCTGATTGCCAGTAGAAGGTGTTGCATGCGGGTGGTGATGAAAGCCGGCCGTGCTTTTAGGAACAGGCGAAGGCTTAGAACTGCTAGTTGAGATGTCATTGTCAAAAAGTACTGGCAACGCACACCTGATGCCAGACCTTGTAAAATCTCTAGATACGAGGCAACACGCTGCTTTCACCCTGTCGCTGACAAGCGTGCGTACCTAGCAAAAAATGACTTTCATCACCACGGATGTCAAAGACTGAAGTCCTCAATCATTGCGCACAAGAGACCCCTGAAACCCGCTCTTTGGAGCCTTTCTTCATCTCGTGGGTGATCCTCGGGCTTCTGCTCAAGAGTTACTGGAGGAGGGTAGCGGCCAGATGGTTTGGGGTCGCAGGGTGGTTTAATTCTAAAAGAACTTTCGCGGTAGTTGACTTTGGAATCGGGCGAAAACAAAACCGAGTGACAGTATCAGTACTGGGGATGCTTGGTATCAGCCCTCAGGCAAGGGGCAACCAAAAAACACAGCATCGCGCTACCAGCGACCAGGTGCGCAATTAGCATGTGGCAGGCTGCTGGGCTTGCAAAACGTCGTCGCTTCTTTGCAGCGTTTTGACTCAGCCAAGATGATAGCCATAGGCTTACGAGCTGCACATGCCAATGGGGAAGTGCTGACAACGTCGTCAATGTCGACTCGAGTTGCATGTTTTAGCATTCTTGATCCGGTTGTGGGGTTAGTACTTGATGCGAATCGTGTTGGTTCTATCTTACGAGCCTGGTCTTGGACTGGTATGGCAACAAGGCACTGCCAAATCGCAAAATGCATGAGCGTGGCTCCTACGAAGCTTCGTGCCATTACAACGTCAATTTCTTGTATCCACAGACCCAGTTTAAACTACTGCCTTTGCCTGGGCATCTGCAAGACCATGCTCACAAAATTGACCCGTCGGGTTCTGAATCACATAGGCAAGGCCCCTGAAAACAATGGAGCACACACAGAACCTAGAATCCCCCATATAATCCCAGTTTCCATTTCATTTTCCATTTTCTTTTCCATTTGATTCTCCATTATAATAGTTTCCATTTGATTTTCCATTATCCCAATATAAACCCCAATATAAACCCTATAACCCCAATATTATAACCTGTAGTTTCCATTTTCTTTTCCATTATCCCAATATAAACCCCAATATAAACCCTATAACCCCAATATAAACCCTATAACCCCAATATTACCAAGAGCCCCCGGAAAACATTTTTGGCGAAACCATGTCAAGGCCAAAAGGCGTTGTGTAAGGATTCTTCATTGGATCCATACCTGGAGGGAACGGCACCGTGTGACCTGCGAAGTTTCGCCTCAGCTGATCGAGCATTCAACTAAGATGACGACTCTCTGTGTGCGGGCTACGTGCTCTCAGATGCTGAAGGATTGGCAAGCTTTGGACTGAAGGCTTGTAAGTTCTGAAACTTTTTCTCATTGGTGAGTGGAGGTTTTTGACATGTTTAAACTGATACATGCCTGAATTCTGGACTTGCACAACAACAACTCGTACAAGATCGTACAAGGGCACTGTTCTGCCTTAAAGTGGGGTCGGGTTTAAGATTAGCTGCTTTAAGCTTTCCTCTGCCATGATCTTTGGCCCTGGGTTGTTGCCCAATTTGTTTTCTTTGGCAAGGGAAGGGGCAGCAAATATGTTCCATCCGACCTGTGCAAAAAAAACACTAAAAATGAAGTGTCCATATGGAGCCCCCCGCCACTTACCCCACTGGAAGTTTGTGACCCGTTGACAAGTCCAAAACAACCTGATTTTAAATCAATGCCATAGAAGTGCCCCGTGACTATTTGGCTGGCTACCCTGCCGGAAAGCCGTAGCCACGGTCCACTTCACGCCCCTCAAGCAGACTCTGCTTTCCAGGCTGGCAGGGTCCTGGAGCCTTGAGCGGGTCGCATCTCCTACTCCACCTTCATCAACATCACGTCGATGAGTCTGAAGCCGTTCATGTTTCTGGCGTTGATACTTGCTGTTGCAATAGTTTGAACATGGGCCTCCAGTCTGCTTCATCCGGCAAAGCAGCCCAACAGGGCTCGATTTTTTTCAACATTGCGCAACATGGTTCGGAGTCCTGCGTAATCTGCTCGTGTTCCACTGTGTCACTCCCGCGCCTGTGCGAAGCGCTGGCAGTCTTTCCACAAGCTCAGCGCCCGATGTGAGAGCGTGCTAGTGCATGCTTACACTTACACTTATGTTGCAACCCTTACCTTCATAACAACCCACATAACCCCCTTGCATGCAAGAAGCCCGTAGCACTGCGTCGGGTGGTCATCACCCTGGATCGCTCCAAACCTGTGCACATAGTTCGAAACAGAGCACAGGAATATGTGAGGAATACCAATACAAAATTCCAAATGAGTAATGTAGAACCTGTGAACAAGGTTCGTTTATCAGAGGTCTGCATCATTCCTGCGCCACACAAGAAAGAGAAAGCTTGCACGTGTAACGAACATGTCCCCAGGCTTCAGCACGCGTGACGTTGTTGGTTGTTTCCGTGACAGGGTATGGAGTGCTTTTCAGTTGCGCGTGCACAGCAATTCACGGTTCGGGATTAGGTGTGCAAGTTCTGCCGGGACTAACTACCAAATAGTGACCGATCCCTGGCACGGGGGAAGCAAGCCTTATCACAAGTGCAGTCCATTTTCAGAAACAAGTAAGCGATGAATCATGCCTTTGCGCACTCAACCCATTTCAGACTCAAGACATGGTGATAAAATCGTGGTCGCAGTCACATATCAATCATGGCCTTCCACATGAGAATTGGGCTTTGCACACTACAAGTTGTGTTCTGACTAGAAAGGAGATTATTCGCACTTCGCTCAAGTTCGTACAGAAATCCACGTGATCCCAACCCTGGCACCCCGAGCCCCTGATGTCACCACATAACGCGCCAGCAGTAGCCCCAAACGGTTTACGCCCCTAATCCTGCAGCACTCCGGCATCCTGCTCTCAACAACCCATCCATGAGCGATCTAGCATCTGGCTCAGGAATGTGAGTTACCAAATGCATCACCACTTTTCAGGTTAAGGCTCCCCAACGGATCTCTAAAATCATCCCCTATGTTAGCCACCATACTGTTGATGGAGGAAATCTTGCACCACCTTAAGTCGCTAAAGTCCTGGGAATTACAATAGTTTAGGGCCCCTAGGTGGTGCAAGATTTCATCCATCAACAGTAGTACTAGCTTGCTTCATGGTTGGAACCCAGCCATGACCCTTCCGAGATCTGGCATCACAGGGGCACCTTTACTGCTCGTGTATCCCAAGACGCCCTGTCTTGACAAGCCCCACAAAACAAGACAGCTTGCGCATCATCTCGCTATAGTCCCCCTTAAGTAGATAGAATCTGGGGTATATGGGGATCTTATTATAATATACCCAGAGCCATATCACTGAACGCAGAGGCACATGATTTCCGTGTTCAAGCGGAAGACGCTGAAGTAGGGCAAGCCCGTCCTGCGAGGAGCTGGCAACACGAGGACTGAATAATTGGCATGAGCTTTTTGACATAGTATATTGGGGTTATAATGGGATAATGGAAAAGAAAATGGAAACTACTATAATGTTGGGGTTATAATGGGATAATGGAAAAGAAAATGGAAACTACTATAATGTTGGGGTTATAATGGGATAATGGAAAA
>CAJNIZ010038535.1:13279-28488 GCA_905231905.1 Symbiodinium pilosum
AAGAAAATGGAAACTACTATAATGTTGGGGTTATAATGGGATAATGGAAAAGAAAATGGAAACTACTATAATGTTGGGGTTATAATGGGATAATGGAAAAGAAAATGGAAGCTACTATAGTATATTTGGGGATATAGGGCCCAATAATGGAGAATCAAATGGAAAAGAAAATGGAAAATGAAATGGAAACTGGGTTATACAATATCTACCATATGCTACAAGACAATAAGAACTAAGGCAATATTGCTGGGAATGATAAGAGTACAGTTCCTCAAGGTTCTACATTAAGTTGGCTGGACTGAGGCCGGTTGTTACTTACTGCCTCATACAGCCGTACAACAATTTTCATGTTCTAGGTGCTTCTGCTTCAAAATACCATGCTTGTCGGCCCTAAACTGCTGAAAAAATGCAAGGCCCACACCAAGCAGCCTTAGAAATGCTTTCCAGGACTGAAGACTCGAGGGATTTGCCTGCTGACTTGAGTGTATGGTTTTGGGCTGGGAGTTTTTGCTTCTGATCGCAGGCCTCATGAACGGAATTGAGTGGGGGGTTGGGACGAGCTAGTGGGGGAAGCATTCACGCCGTATGACCATTGCTTGTTGCATTCCCAACGTCATAATTTGAACCCCATACTTTGCCCATCTTTCATATCTCCACACAAATCTGTGAATGGAAAGTCAAGCCTTTCCTTGGATCCACAGACAGCTACAAAGTTCAAGAGCCTGGTTCTGACAATGTCTATGTGGCCCAGGGGTCAAACGGCATGCCATGTGTCGAATGTTTAAACCGGCAAAACCAGAGCGTCGAGGCTTGACGCGGAAACGAGGCAGCCTGCAAACTGCTGGCATCAGCCGCAAGAAATCCTGTAGGAGCCCGAATGACTTGACTAGACAAGGATCTTGAGGTATGCCTGAGGCACTACGTCACTATACATTCCAGCCATATTCTAGCTACATAAGGGGAAAAAACGAAGAGCCAACGACAGGAAATAGCCACCTACTTGCAGCTTGGTACAGGAAAACACGCTTGCGAAAAGGAGGCCCCAAAGGTACAGCCAGAACAGGGAGACTCCTAAGAATTGGACTGAAAGACGTTGATCCAAATTTTGGAAAACCCTGCAAGTGCTCGCACGGTTGAGCGGACCAAAACTGAACTACAGCGTGCTGAACTGCGATGGCATAATTATAGATGAGTCTTCCAGCCATTGGCTACAACCCAGCTCTGAGTTCAGGGGCACGAGGTCATGGTCTGGGGGGGTACTCACAACTATCCTTCTCTCGGGGTTCCAAGAACAGAGATTCGTGCAATTGTGAGGAGTAGCCCCTGATCCTCTGTTTTCAAATTGTTGAAACAAAGTGCCACGACAATGCCTCGTATGCAGGACTGCGCTCCCTCGGTTCATGCTTGCCTGAAGTTAAGCGGCGAAGTGCGCATTGGCCGAGCTCTTAAACTGAAACTTGCAGCAACTATCGCGCCTGCCAGTTTCCGGAACCCTGATGACTTATGGGTTTACCTACTTCATTCGGCACGAACGTCGCCAGCAAATTCAAAAAAACACAAGAACGAATAAGAGTATCCACTGTAGCCTGAAATCAACTCCACTATTCATATAGCTTGGTGCACTACCTCGCAAGGTGTGGGCGATCAATGCAAAACAGCTTGAGGTCGAGTAATGTCTCCGTAAGCAATTCAGCTGATATATGGCCGCTCAAGAGGCATGATTTGGATAGGCACCGTTCATGTATGAGGATGTAGGTTTGGTACTACCGCCCGCCCTGTAGCAGCAACATAGAGGACCTTTGGTGAGGACATGATATTACTACAGTGAGAATATTGGGGGACTGCTGAAACGGTGGGTTCAGTGTCAAGGTTCAGGTTAGGGTGCAGGGTAGGGATCACTTTCAAGAGCTCTACATTTGCAACAAATGCAAAAGCCTCTCACCAGAGGCCCGGGTCCGGAAGACGCGCAGTTGCAGCGGATATCGCTGGTGAAACTTTGGGCCGTTTTCGCTGCAATACGGAAGTTCTCAATTTTGGTGCTTATCATGTCAAGGGTCCACCAAATTATATACTTACAAGAATATCACAGGGGTCACTCATCAGGGTTGCATACAGGGTACACAGGCTGCTTCTTCAATACCTTCAAAAGCTTCACGAACAAGTCCCTTTGCTAAGGATACTCCTGTCAGGGCTATGAAGGCTATGAAAAAAGGCCACTCCTTACGGCTCCCGCAGACGAAATCCTACCTGCCACGAGCCAACCACGTGTATGTCCCTTCGCCTTTTTTACACATCCTGTGTCGGTCAAAACGGCAAGGAACCTCTGCTTCAAATCGTGTGCACAAAAATCCTCCCCCCAAAGCCTGACTGCATCTATGCGGTTTTATAAGGGTTTTATAGGAATAATGGAAAAGAAAATGGAAACTACTATATGGGGGTTTACCAAAATTAGGGGTACCTTTTTGGGGGTTCCAAATAATAAGGATCATAGTATATTAGGGTCTGTATTGGGGTCCCCTTATTTTTGGGAAACTACTATATTATAATAATACTTACCTTTCAAATCGGAGCGCTCCTAGAGCTCTCACCGCAGCTCAGAGGCAACAACCCAAAGAGGACCAAGGCAGAGGAATCTCCGGGCACAAACGGCGCCCGGAGGAAGACCTAGTCCCCCTTAAGTAGATAGAATATCGCTTTGGGTATATTTTAATAAGATCCCCATATACCCCAGATTCTATCTACTTAAGGGGGCCTATAGCCCAAAAAACCATTTGCCTTACAGTTCCCTAGTTTTTCATATCCCTGCTAACAAATGAGGCTGCCCTGTTTCGAACTCGACCCAACAATCGCCAGGTCTGGTCTGCAAGAAGCTTACTGGACTAGCACACATTGATGCATGCAAAACATGTTGTATATGGCATGGGTGCGTTTGCCTCAACAGGTAGATTCTACATTTGGCCTCCTGAGGAGATGGACGCGCTCCACCAGACGCCCCGCGCAAACTCATAAGACATATAAGAATTGGCCGACACACAACCATGGTCCAAAGTCAAGGAGTGCAGTAGGGGGGGTGACCACCGCAACGCCCAACACGCCGAGCCCTGATCCATCACATCCTACTCCATGTAACCCTGCCAAGGCGATGGGCTTAATCCAACCTTCTGCTATGTGCGATCCCTGAAACATGATGGGCGGAACGCTCCACAGGCACCTGCGCGCTCCGGAGGCCTCCAAGAGCACTCCAAGCCCCAAAAGCGATGACAACTCTGCAGTTTTGAAATAGCGTAGGCAAACAGGACTGCAGTGGAAGCGTGATCCAGACGCTGACATGTGCGCAGAACTTTTGTGGGAAGTCGATTTCCAGCGCCAAAAGTCAGCAGATTGTGGCGCGGGCACGCGCGGCGATGCAGCAGCGGGCTGGCATCACAGTGGGAGCCGCATGCGCGGGATAGGTACACGCGGGCGCGCAGACAATCTAACGAGTTTTCTGCTCTTCCCCATAGTGCAAGCACTGCTGGCAAGTGGAAAATCCTCACAGCTCCTCTCACAATTCTTAATCATTCCTCTGCATCGGCCCCTGCCAAACTGCGCGGCCTTGTGGTGAAACGTGTGTATGGCGTCATCATCATGGGGTCACACTAGTCGGGGTCTGCCTGTATAGTTCCGGGTATGCGGAGGAGGAGACTGCGGAGGGGTAGAACAAAAACTAGCAGCAGTAGGAATGGGAAATAGTTAGCAGTAGCAGCTGCAGTAGCAGTTGCAGTTGCAGTAGCAGGAGAAACCGTAGCAGTAGTCGTTGCCGTTGTAGCGCCAGGAAAAAGAAGTCAGTAGCAGTAGCAGCAGTAGTAGTTGATAGCAGTAGTAGCAGCAGCTCTATTTGTTGGTGCTGTAGTAGCAGCAAGCAGCAGTAGTGAGACTGCTCATGAGGATGATAGTTCTGGCACGACGCCGCGCCACAGTACCGGGAAAGCTTGTAGCAGCCAAGGTTATCCCTGCCCTCTACAGTCATGTCCCTATATACATATAGAGTATATGTGTATATATATAGTTATATATATATATACATTTATATGTGGAAAACTTTCTGGTAGGGGGCATTTAATTAGGTGAGCACCTGAAAAGCCTAAGCGATGCAAGGCTGACCGCTGGTGCTGAGGCCAGAGATAGAATGTGCCGAGTGCTTTGCTGCTACTGTGCTTAAACTGATACCGCTTACTTCATGCAGAGTCTGAGGTGCCATTCTACAAGTATTGCTATACTAAAACATATACTTTTTTGTAAGCTCTTCGATTGCACTGCTATCATAGGTTCTATAGAATGAAGACGCCATTGCCCCGCCAGCGTGCGAGAGAACCAAAATGCAGAGTCGAGCAATACGACGGAGTTTCTTGGATAGTACTGTCCGGACTTTTTCAGGTTTTACCTCATTTCATCTCATTTGGACAGCAGAATTTTCTGGTTTTGTCTCCGCGCCGCTCGACCCAACGGATGTCGTTCAGAGGCCTTTGGCCTCTGCACGAAGTGACACAGCTTGATGAAGCTAGACTATAGGGAGAAGGGCACATGAAAGCATGACCTGTTTAAAATCCACCAAGGCCCTGGACCCAAAGGGAAGCCTGCTAGCCATCCCCAGGGTCAGCGAGAAGGGTGGTGGGCTGCCTGCAAACATCAAATATTCGCAGATTGTTAGAGGCAGCTTTACTGGGCTGGGAACTCTGTGCTTTCTCCATATATGACTGAGGAAATTCCATGACCCTTCCCTTAATCAAGAGCGCTCAGCATGTGGCGCTACATGCATCTGCTTGCCGGAAGCAAAAGCAACAAAGCTCTGGCAGGTCATGTCTCTCACGGTGATTCTTCCAGAGTCCTGCTTTACTTCTGCTCTTGCTTCCCCTCGTGCGTCTCTTCCCTCCTCCTCCCCTTCCCTCCTCCACCTCCTTCTCATGCTGTGGGGATGCTCCTCACAGTCATGTGAAGTAAGACCGGGGGCTTGTGAGTCTTTGCAATGATACAGAACAGCAGGACTAGGTTGAAGAACGACCGCAACATAATGGTGTGCTTGGTCGAGATACCAGCATGAGCAGTGATGAATGTGGACCTTGTTCAAACCTTTGCTTCCGGAAAATAAGTGGCCAAAAGCGTGCGGCGCGCGTCCTATCTGCTCTTGTCGACGACTTGCTCTGTGCTAGCGTCCCACAGCGCATGCCCGGACCCAAGTAGCATAAATAGAGTGCATTGAATTTGCAAGCGTTTGTAGCAAGGAAGCTCTAGTTTGTGGGGTGCCGCTGGCCCAAGGCTTTTGATTTTGGCCCAAGTCTTGAGACTCGGCCAGAAGATATCGGATCAGTCTGAGGATTTCCGATTGTTCGGGACCCCTATACACCCCAAAATATGAATATGCATACTATAGGGACTCCCCAAATTGGACAGATTATTTTCGGAATGCCCCCCAAGTCTTAGAGCGCTGTCAAACAACACAGACCATACTTCTGCTAGTTTCCCAGCCATAGTTTAGCCTGCTCTACCCTCACACATGGGGTTTGGGAGTCGTCAATCAGTACAGTACATAGGGGGGCGCAAGAGGGGGATCCCCTTTCTTGGGACATGCCCAGATTAGACTTTCTGACAATGTGATCTGACAGCACGTTTAAGAAGATTCACAAGAGGTCCAGTTTTAAAAAAATGCTTTGCGATCGTGAAAGGATCATCTTCAGCAGCTCCCATTTCAGAATACCCAACATCTTGCTGACCAAGATTCACCCCTCAGCACTATCCCACAATCTTTGCGGACCGGGAGTTCTTCAAACTATGGATACATCAAGGGAAAAGTTGTTCATGGTTTTGTCACATGAAAGCCCCATGAGAACCCTATATGAGGCCTTTAAACTGCCGCAGAAACGCATCCTGAAAACGTATCTCATGAATGGGGGACCTGCTCTGGGAAACTGCCATACACTGATCCTGACATGGCATACTAAAAGGACGAGTGGCGAAACATATGCTTGCCCAACCACCCTAGGAGCCTGCCTAAGTACCAGATCTGTGACCACTGCCCGCACCTCTACAGAAATCAAATGTGAATGCAATTACTTGCCCTGCGTGTCAAGTGTTGTCCGTGGGACAAGGTGCAAGCGCCGACGGCCATTCCTAAAATTGAATTCCTGGCCCTGTGCGAGTCAGCGCGGGATGTGAGGCGTTCGCCCGAAGACAACTGGCTCCGGCAGTGAATAGTGCTGGAAAACCCTGTTGGCTACATCCCAAATTCAGCATGCACTGAACTGCCAATCTGCCTACTTGCTCAGAGAGGGCAAATCGCTGGGGATGTGGGTACTGCTACAGGTTCGCAGCAGTTGCATGGCATTAAAAGCATATCACCCCAAGAAGACACAGAAAAAACGCATAGCATGGACACGTGCATAGTCCCTGTCGTTTGCCATCCCTGGTGTTGTGACGAGACTCATCAAGCTGAATCCTGTACCTCATTTTGGGTCAAATTCTTAGGGCTCTGTTGTAAAGGTTCTCGACATGAAGTCATGGCCCCTGCAAGGCCATCAGGCTGGGCATGATTGCCGCAACTACAGGAGTTCTCGGTGCAAAAAGAAGATCCTGCATTGACGAATACCATTAAACAAGAAAATGCACGCTGCCTGCGGGTCCACGCTCTTCCGTTATTGCTGGGTACACCATCCTGACCTAGACTTGAGCACGTGCAAGTGAGCAGAGGGAGGTCTCAGAGGGGCTACACAGCTTCTAGTCTCTGAGCTCTCATGCGAAAGCAAAAGCAAGGAGCCTCTTACATCTCCGCACAACGCACAAGCGAACTACAGCCAGCACGTTGGACTTCCGCACTTCACTTTCGGTTTGGCTGGGGGGGAAGGGGGGGCGGGAAAAGTAAAGAGCTGAGGCTGTGGCATTACAGCTTTGGTTGTTGGCATAGGGCGCAATCTTGTGGGCCGAAAAGAGTTGACCAATCTGTCCATAGGTAAGCTTAGTTGAGCTTGAAGTTCCTCCAAGGCGACTTGAGAAAACAACGACTTGACCCCAACTACCTGGCGGCCGTTTGCAGCTTCCTGCTTGGTAGAAGCTGAAAGGTGACGAGCTTTGAGCTTCAAGGTTTGAGGGTTGAAGCGCGCAAAGAAGTCCACGCTGGCTCCTCCTGAAATAGATCCAGGCCCGCCATAATCCAAAGTGCTTGCGTGATGCAGCAAGTGCGTTACCACAAAGGGTGCAGCGCCTCAACTCATAATCGCGTTGTGGAATACTAGAGTCACTAGGGCATGCTTCGCTTGAACTAGCCTAGCCCAGAAAGAACCTGGGAATGATGCCCCAAAATCTAGGTGGCTCGCATTCTACTTTGTCAAACTTGAAGGTTTTATTTCAACGGTCTTTGTGTTCTCTGGCGTATCTTGGAGGGAACGCAATTTGGGAGAAACAGCCGACTGCTAGATCCAAATCCTGAGCACAAGGAGGCACCTAAACCCTAAACCCATTATAGTAGTTTCCATTTTCTTTTCCATTATCCCCCTATAACCCCAATATAACCCTCCCTAAACCCTAAACCCTAAACCCTACTAAGCTGGGCTCTGCTTGCATTCCATAGGACCGCGATCGTGGTCTTGGATCCCTCCAATGTTTTTCCCCACTAAGGAGTCCCAGTTATTGTAAAAAGCACGCAGAGGAAGTGCCAGAATTGGACAGCAAAATGGCAGCAGTCCTGTTCCTGAGAGTTTGGAATTGAATAATTCCCATTTGGGGCCTGGACCATCCAAAACGGCTACTGCAGCCGGATTCCCTGGCCCCCATGGGCCAGCGAGCTACCTGTCAGGGCATCCAAGGGGCATTCTTGCGGTCTGCTATCTAATGCAACTTCTTTCCAGGCGCAGTCCAAACAAATCTATAGGGGTATATATTGGGGTTATATTAGGGGATATATTGGGATAATGGAAAAGAAAATGGAAACCATAGGGATTATAGGGGTATATGACCTGGGCTTAGTTTGAGGCTTTTGAGATGAGACTCGGAAGCCCTCAGCAGCGAGTTTCAGGGGGCCTTGCATAGGCGCTTGCTGTGATAGGCGGGGTCCCGTAGTCGATTGTTCTGGAAGCTTTATTATATTGGGGTTATACAGGGATTATTGTAAAGAAAATGGAAACTACAGGGATTATAGGGGTTGTATTTTGCCTCTCAAGGCTGACAGCCTGCCTTCCGTCTTCCCCAGAGAGCAAATGTGGACAGTATTCTCTGAAGCACACGCCGCCTTCCCTGTGTCTGCTTATTGCGTGTGATGCCGGGCCTTGACCTGGTGTCCTTGCCACGGCTCAGCTCTTCTGGCCTTGGGGTACAAGTTGTCAAGACAAACATGGGGTCCCGAAAAGCCCTCTGTCCACCCTTTACCTATCATTCGTGGTTTACGAGTCCAAGGTTTGGCATGAACAAATTCAAGGAGGTCAGTGCAACCGACAAGCTGCCCAGTGATCAGACTTGAAAGTACAACCCGTCGGGAAGCCAAGAGGCAAAAACGTCGCAAAAGTCTCTGCCTTTGCCGCTCCCCCTGCAGAGGCGGGGTCTTGGATGGAGAATGTCTATGCGGCTTCTTTTGAAAGCAGTTTGCGGGCGCTGGGGACATGTAGGGATTTGAATGCATGTAGATGAAACTACAAGTGAACTGAGAGTATTGTGCCTTCCCCGTGTACTCGCGTGAGCCGAGAGGTAGTCGCTAGAAGAGGACACCCCAAGAAGCCAAGTCAAAGCCAAAACCTACGCTTGCTGGCTAAATCCAATTGTGGGCTGGCCATCTTGGATGTGGATATTGAGTAGAGAAACTAACATCGATTCATGTGGCTTTGCACGCTGGGTGCAGCCCACCTCAGCCTCCTCTCTTCTTTGCGCTTCTATCTCACGGGCGTAGGTGCCTTAGCCCAGGCAGTGCATTTCAGTGCCCAGGCCTAAAAGGCTGTATGCATGCTTCCTTTGCTGCGTTATGCAAGAATACCGGCAAAAACATCCTAGTCTGCAGCATGACGACTCTGAGGAAGAGGTCACAGCGTCAACAAACATTATTTTAATAGACTGCAGGAATTTTCTTTGAAGGTTTCCACTGCCTTACTGGAACCGCAGGTCTTGTTTCGGGTTCTAATCCTCAAGGTAATCCTCAAAAAGGGCCAAGCCACGACGCACGTCCTCCTCAACGATGCGGCGCCTTTCTGCTTCCAGGGCTTCCTGGCGTCGGCGATCCTCCTCCAAACATGACTGTTTGTGTGCGCAAGTCGAAGGTAAAGATCTACACATCTGGGAAAGTCATACATACATGCGCCACCCAACAGTACCTGAAAAGCAGCGGTGAGCCTGCTAAGGCTAAGGTGCACCTCTAGCAGCGCTGACGCTTCTACATGGTCTAAGCTGGGTTTGAGGTTTAGAGATTTGCATTATGAGGACTCAGGGTGCTGGAGTTTGGGAGTTTGCGTCTGAAGGCTTCAGACTCAGGCCTGCCTGGCCAATCTTTTGCTGTGAAAGTTCCTTTGGAAGTGCAACCCAAATCAAACAGAAAAATCTGGAAAAGAGCTACAAGTCCTGTAAAGCACTGGCAAATCCTGTGAAGCCCGACAGGGGCCCTCCAAACTAGAAAATCTCTAAAGATCCTATCCCAGGATGAGCATACCTCGAACTTCCTTAGTTGGATGAACCATCGTGCCACTATGGGCTATTAGACCTTAAGGGTACCTTAATCTACCCTTAATAGGGTCCTAATAGGGAGTTTTAGGGTCTAATAGCCCAAGCATCTTTGTGTAGGTTCCCAGTTCATGCTGTCTCCTCGGCTTCTCTTTGTCGTCGCTCCTCAACGGCAAGGCGCCGCTGTAGTTCCGCCTGCACCTCTAAGGTAATACTGCACTGGGTTTGGCGTATATGATTGTAGAGTTTAGGACTTGGGGTGTGGGAGCACCTCCTTGTCAAGCAGACATGACACCGCAAAAAATGCCACAGACTACTGGCCTTTCACATGGGATTTGAGTCTTAGGCCTTTGAGAGCTTAGTATGCTCGTCTTAGGCGTGGAATTGAACTTCAGAGTCTTGTCACGTCAGTTAACCTGCGTTCGCAAAACATAGGGCTACTTGATCTTGGAGGGGAATGTTAAAAAAGACATGCTGTCTGCCTTTGGATAGAGATTTTGTACAGAGCATCAGGCTCCCATGTTTGAGAGTCAAATGGCCTCCCAAATGTCCCACGCTTTGGAATAAATTGGCCTTGCGAAAAACGCATTTATTACATCAAACATGCAGTCAGCGCAGATTAGTTTTCTGGATCAAGGTTGGTTTTGGTAGGGAATTATTTCCAGGCTCCATCTTCTGCATCCTTACACCTTCTTGGTATCAGGTATGATGGCTCTGCAGAGCTTTCGGCTTTAGGCATGCACTTGCAGATGCCAGAGTCCAACGGTACCTGTGAAACTGCCACAAAACATTGCGTTGCGTGGTTTGGATCTACGAAGACTATCTACTCCGCAGCGGCCGCAGGCCTATCTTTTGGCATGCCTGCCTTTAAGCACGCAGGAAGAGATGCCCTAAGGACAGTATCATGACGGGCAATTTAGCTACAGCGTAGTCCACTTCCAAGACTAAAACTGCATGTCAAGTAATGCTTTGGTTTCGAGTCATGATCAGTTACTAGAGGGCTATAGTCCCCCTTAAGTAGATAGAATATGGCTTTGGGTATATTATAATAACATCCCCATATACCCCATATTCTATCTACTTAAGGGGGACCATATTACTGTGTTGATTTTTTGAGACCAATTCCATTACTCAACTCCAAGGTCCCTCAGCCTGGTCCTGGATCCGCTTCTCCACCTCCTCTTCGATGCGTTGCAATTGTTCTTCCTGCATCTTTGGCTTCGGACTTGGACAGTTTAGGAGGGTTGGGGGATTAAAGGTTCAGGACTTTCGCAGTTAAGAGTTTAGGGCATTTGAGGGGTTGTGGGCATGGTAGGACCTCGAGGCATGCACAGCTTCCCAGACCCTCACTGCGAAGCCCTCTTTCAACCTAACTCCAGGGAACTGCCGCCAAGAGGAAGTCTAGCTGTGGAAAGAAATCTTTAGGTGCGGGCAAGCAGAGGTGGTTTAAGCTTCATTGCAGCGAGAGCCGGGAAAGACGGCCAGGTTTAGACTGATTTGAATAAGGTCAATGCGACAGCTGTTGGTTTGTGAGGACCCTTGGTCCCTACCTGTATGGTCCCTAGAATCCACCCAAAGGGCCCATGCTTGGTCCCGTGCTTCAACCTGGGATTCTGGGCACTGGAATATCTGTTGATAGCTTGGAGGCGCTTGTTGCTGGGGATGCCTATAGGAATCACAACCCCATTGCAATCTCCATGAAGAAGTTCGTGTGCAGCAATCAAGATAGTCATGGCTACAACCCGAATTACAGTGGTACTCAATAACCCCAGAAGTCCTAAATCCCTTCATTGTTCCCACAAATCCCTTAAGAAATCTCCATTGAGGGATAAGGGGATTGGAGTATGTTTGCTCCTCTCGTCGCAGCCGCGCCGTCTCCTCGTCCCTCCGCTGAGCGCTTTCCTCTTCCTCAAATTTGTTGCCGAAAATGCTACCCAAGTAGCCCCTATATAACCACAGTTTCCATTTCTTTTTCCATTTTCTTTTCCATTTGATTCTCCATTATTGGGGGGTCCCTATACAAACCGGTCTAAGGCTAAGGGCAGGATAGGCTTCTGGGTCTTCCTTGGAATCTCAGTTCCTGCCCTCAATCCGGAGTTTCAATGTAACCTAAACCAGCATAAGGGACCCTACCCCAAAGTTCTTCTGCAAAATGCTTTCCGGCCACATCCTCACATGGCCCACCTATTACATTCCCCGAGTTTAGATTCCGGTGCCTATGACGAGGTCTTGCGGCCACAGCAAGTCGAATCCAGCCGATGATATTTGAGGGTTTCCCAAAATAGGGGTACCCTTTTTGGGGGTCCTTAGAACAAGGACTATAGATGACTATAGTATATTAGGGTCTATATTCGGGTCCCCCTATTTTGGGAAACTACCATTTCAAAATGTATGGAGGTCAATGAATTGGTTTTTTTTCAGCGCAGAGGGGCGCGGCTTAGAGCTTCAAGCTTGGTGTCTGAAGGTTTGCGGTTGGGGAGTAAGCTTTAGGCAAGGATTTGGGGTTTAGAGTGCAGAGGTGCGTGGCGTAGGTTTGAGTTTCTAGAGTTTTGAGATCTGGGATTCGGGTTGGGTTCCAGATTCGAATTTTGCAGATAAGGATGTTTTTGGGCATCCCGTTTGCGGGACTATGTGACTATGGTACACGTACCTGTGACTGTCTCAGAATGTGTTCCATACAAAAAGGCTGTGAAATTCCCGGATTAGGTATTTCCGGCATGGACGTGCTCAAGAGGTAGTGAAGTTACTGCCGAGGAGCGATATGGTTATGTTACGACTCCACCCTTGACTCTCGCCCAGCTGCCAGTAATGTAAGGGTGCAACAAGGTTGAATTGGGCTTTTGAGGTCTGAGATTTATTACGAGTATATGAGGGGTGTACGGGGATGATATTAATCACTAGTTACGGAAGCTTCAACCTTCACTTGAAGCCCCCGGCCTTGCGTTGCCAGAGCTCCGACTCCGCAGCGCGCAGGCGGCGGGCCGCTTCTTCCTCGGATGTGGGGTGCTTCACAGCTTTGGGGGGGTCTAAGTGGTCTAGGGCGGTTAATGAGTTACTGGTGTTGGCTGTTCCGTTCAGGTTGATGGTTTTGCATCTTGGGGTTCACGTCTTCATGCACTGTTGAGGCCTTAGGTCATTAAAAGTGGTGCGCGCAGGTTCGAGGACGTACTTTGGCATGCCTGCCGTTTTCAGAGCATGCAGTTCCCATGAACCGGACGATCATACTGTTAATGGAAAGAACTGGACGGACTGCCTGCCCTAACTACTCGCAACATGCTGAGTGACGGTATTGCCCAAGAGCTTCAGTACTACAACTAAAGGCAGCGAAAGACTCGTGCAAGAAATGCAAGAACCTCTGTGCTTGAGACTGACATACTGTGTACTGCATCCATGTGCAACCCAGCATGATGCGCATGCCCGTATGCAGCTTCGAACGCTACACAAGCAGTGGCAACTTAAGCCTATCATCCTTTGCCGCTGTCCTAAGGGCCGCAGTGGTCTGATTAAGTTGAGGCGGAACGTCATGAGGATTTGGTCATGGGCTATGGGCTATGGGGCTTCAGGCGAAGATCGAAGGAACCTGAGGCAGGGAGGGTGCTTTTAGAAAACGGCGATGCATTCAACTTCTGCCTCATTGCAACAGCGAAACGCCGGCAAACACCAGCGCCAGAGAGAAAAGCTTGTAGGTGAGCGTGTAAGTTTGGGCAGTTCGGTTTTGCAAGCTTCCAAGGTGCGGAGTCGAACGGGTGCCGCAGAACAAGTCAGAACAACCACCCTGGGGCTGCCAGCCATTGAACTGGTTTGGCAACGTAGCTAAAGAAGAATTGAGGTGGCAGTTTCCCTAAATAGGGGGACCCCAATATAGACCCCCAAATACTATAGTCCTTATTATGGGGACCCAAAAAGGTACCCCTAATTTTAGGAAACCCCCAGGTGTGTAAAACGTCGAGTCACATATTCGAGCTTGGCTCGCTCGACATCTGCTGCATGGCGGCGTGCCAAAGCTTCCTGTCAGAACAGGCCGACCCTAGGACCTCACAGTAGAAAGAGACGGCAGGGTCTAAGAATCCTCTCCTTTGGGGATGCAAAGCATTTGGGATCTGAAGCCGGAGACGCTTATAATGTATGGAGTCCTTGCTATCCTCTGGAGTTGCACCGACGATGCTATGGCCACAAACGGCTGAACTTTGCCACATGTAACTACAGGCGTCGACTCTCAGATGGGTCGCCATAGCTGCGGAAATACCATGAAGAGGGAGGATACCCATGTCATCCATGCACTTTTTGCGCCTCATGTTGTTAGAAGCTGCGCGTTTACCTTTCAGTTTTGACCCTCAGCCTCCCAACTGTGAAGCTTTGGATTCGTATCCCCGGCTTTACAAGCTTATGGCACATAGCCGCTAAACGGCAAATGGCATAGACCAATGAAGCCAGAAGCTTGTGCTGCAAACCCAAACTTGAGCAAGGGCAGGTATCAGATTGCTGGCGACCCTTGGCGGTTTGTGAGCTGGAGTCCCCGAGAACGGAATGTCACCTGAACCCCAAGACGACAAAGAATAGTGACCGCTGGCCATGGCAGGCCCGACCTGGGCTTGCTTTTGCTCCGTCAACTCCTCCGATTGCTCAGATGGCGAGGCTTACGCTCAGGGCGTGAGGATTTACAGTTGCACACGGTCCACGGAAGGATTGCAAAGCAACTTGGAAACAGTGTATCCAAGTTGTCAGGGCTGGGGCCTTTTTTTGGGGCGGACAGCTACGAAAATCCTTTTATATGTATACACATAAATATAATATGTACATACATATATGTATATATGCTCCCCCCGGGACACACCTTTTCGGGCCTCATGTGGAAATTCTGTCATATATTTTTGGCTTTGGGTTGTCCAAGAATCCAAGATTTCGCAAGAATTCATACAGACTGGCATCCTTTGGAAAATCACACACCCAAGAATCAAGGATTTTCGAAGAATTTCTGAAAAATGTATAAGAAATTCATGTCAAGCAAATGCCTATCCAAGACATGAAAAATGGACATCCTGGAATCCATGATTTTTCGTTATCGTCCCTGAATGAAAAAGTATAAAAACAGAAAAGAAATTCATATAAACCAAGTTCATCCAACATATTTTTCATGAAGAACTCATATAAACCAAATTCTCATCCAAACTGGAAATCCAGGAATCCGGTAGTTTTATATTCCTTTGCATATAAGCCAAGTTCTTATCCAAACCTGGAAACCCAGGAATCCAGGTGTTTGAGGCCTTTTGGTATTTCTGTATTGAATTTTCCACGAAGTTCATATAAACCAATTTCCTAGATTCGCTACACATGAACCCCCTATTACTGTTGGCTTGTTCCTCTTCGGATTTTGAATTTCTCAATCTTGTCATTAGTTCTACAAACTAGACTCTATCATCACCAAAACATCTGGACAGTAAAAAAACTAAAGCCTTGACACTGAAAAAGGCTTAAAACACGACCATTTACACGTAACTCAGCTCTAGGGGCGTCCTACTGGGTGGGGGGGGGGGGGGGGT
>CAJNIZ010038535.1:28534-44375 GCA_905231905.1 Symbiodinium pilosum
ACATACATACATACATGTATACATATATGTATGTATGGTAAACCCCTGTGACCCCGCAGGTGTATGTTGTGCATGTACCACATGTTTATATACAGAACAACACATCATACTGCAAGAGGCAGGAAACACTGCAAAAACCGGTGTGTTGGGCTGCTTTCCACCATTGAAGTTCCTTCTACAGGTATACTTGGAAGGACACAGCACTATGAGAAAGGTGTGGCCGAGTGTCTCGCGATGCCTGTAATTTCCCATAGTACAGTTCCTTGTAACCTACAAAAAATGTTGTGGTGTAGGGTCCCTCTCAATCCCATACGACAGTTCCTAATCCGAACCTACAAGCAAGAAGGTTTCTGCCAGGTTCGGATAGCTTTTAGCATCTGGTATTGTGAGTGAAGACGTACGGGGGTTGGAATCTGACTTGGGAGCTTGTCGTTGTAGGAGTGTTGACTTTCCATCCTCTCCTCTCCTATCTTCTCCTGTATCCTCTCCTCCACGCTAT
Organism: Symbiodinium pilosum; assembly: GCA_905231905.1. Lineage (NCBI taxonomy): Eukaryota > Dinophyceae > Suessiales > Symbiodiniaceae > Symbiodinium > Symbiodinium pilosum. The sequence goes on from CAJNIZ010038535.1 coordinate 29,034, forward strand.
CCTCTATCCTGGCCTGTATACTCTCCTCTCTGTCTTAAGACATCTCCTCCATCTCTCCTCCATCCCCTCCTCCCCTCTCGTCCAGCCTCTCCTCTATCCTCTCCTCTCCCCGCCTCCATCCTCTCATCCACCCTCTCATCCTCCCAATTCACCATCCTCTCCTCCATCCCCTTCTCCATCCCCTCCATCCAGTCCTCCATCTTCTCCTCCCTCCTCTCTCCCCTCTCCCCTCTCCCCTCTCGCCTCCCCTCTCCCCTCCTCTCTCCTCTCCCTCTTCTCTCCGCTCCCCTCTTCTCTCCTCTCTCCTCTCCCCTCTCTCTCTCATCTCTCCTTCCTCCTCTCCTCTCCTGGCACATATATTTTTGATATTGATCTGAAATTTGGTCGCCAACACAGTAACAGAAGAGGGGCTGGAAAAAAAAACGCTGCTCAATTATTCCAGGGTATTGGTTCAATGTGTTGTGGAACTCTGCTGTTCCAGCTCATGCAGATTCCACATCGAGCGCCTCAACCTTAACCGTGTTCGGCAACACTTGTTGCCCAAACCCCATAATGGTAGGATCAGGATTCAGATCTGCCAGGAGCTTATCAGAGGGGAGCCATTTATCACCAGTCCTCTAGACAAAGGTGACATGTCAGTATGAACAAATCTTCCGTTCATGCCCGCAAAAAAAGCCTCCTGTACAAACCCTGGATGCACGGCAATCTTGACAAACACACCAAACGGCCACATAACCCTGTTACATCAATCCAAACACTCGCCCAGAATGTACAAACCAAAAAACTCTACACAACGAACTGCACAAAAGCGCACCAGCCCTATCAAACCAGTAAACTTTGCACCATGCTGAATTGGACCAGAATCCCTGAATCATCAAATGAAGGAAGTCCTGAAGCTGCGAATACAGCGCCTCCACCTAGAAGCTCAGGCTATATAGGGGTTATATAGGGATTATATGGTATGTATTGGGGCTATATGGGGATAATGGAAAAGAAAATGGAAACTACTATAATGGGTTAAGGGATTACATAAGCATACAGGGTTTTCATACAATTGGTGACACAGATCCAGCACATCCACCCCAAAACCCATAAACAATTTTGTGGCTCAGCAAATTTCAGCTTCTACAGGATGTTCCATTGGGTTTTAACTTGAATTTTCCAGCCACAGCAAAGCAGGTAAACATGCAGCTGGTCACAACAGTCTCGTGTTGATGCATGGAGTCTCGCCGAGTAAGGCCGCTAGTCTGCAGAATTGATGGGAAGCAGTAGCACACACGTCTAGCAAAGATAGCATGAACGAAATCCTTCACAGCATAGCAACAGATGAGACAACAGCTGAGACAATACTATAATACGAGCAGAACCTCGACATAGCTGACCTGGCTCAGGACTTCGTGAGCGTTATCAGGTAGGCACAGCACACAGGCTGCTAAATTCCATCAGATTGCAAAGAGAACCACTAGCAAATGCAGAGGTCGTGTAATCGAATGGCTTCCAAAATCTGCAGTGCGCCTGGTCGTGTTTCTGTTGCGCTTCTTTCTTGCGCCACCAGTCCGTCTCGGCCTGTCAGGGTGACCAGGCTCTTCAAGCCACCCTAAACCCTAAACCCTAAATAGTAGTTTCCATTTGATTCTCCATTATCCCAATATAAACCCAATATCCAATATTACCCTAAACCCTAAACCCTAAATCCGACTATCTCTGTCGCTGTCTTTGGAATCTGGATTTTGCCGATGAGCAGCAAGCTGACTTGGTCTGGAATGGAATGGAAGGCTACAGTATCCGTGCACCAGTTGCAGCCCTTGAGAGACACAGAAAGCTCTAAGCTTCAAGCATCAAGAACGTCTGCAAATTTACAACCAAATCGCTGCTGCAGGTTGCAAACCGCAGCTAACAACCAATGAGCATGAGTTGATCTAGAATTCAAAGATCTGGGCTTTTGCCAGGTCACTACCATGAGAAATCCGAGCGGGCAAAGACAAATCCTTTTGAGATGTCTTACCGCAGACCAACATAGTCACTTGGGGAGCTCTTGTCGTAGCTGGTTGCTGCGACAGAAACGGTCTGCTGACTTGAGATGTGTACGGGCCTTGACAAATGCAGCGTGAAGCATGGAAGTATTTGACGAGGATTGAAAATCACAAGCTCTTTGCCGCTGGGCGAGAGGTGTGAATCAAAGCCATTCTTGCAGTCTTGACCATGGTAGGGATTACGAACGCTATCTGGAGGTGGTGTGGTGAAGACGTCCTTCACCACCACCAGGCAACAAAGCAACTCTGCCCCCGTGTTGTACCCCAGAGATGTGTACGCACGTCGCCCGAAGTAGATCCCTTTGCCAAACCAGCCCCGGTTGCCTGAGCTCATGCCAATCTTGCTCATGGCGAAATTATTCTCGATGATCTTGGCTCTGTTGACTGAATCTGTTCCGTGGAAGCCCAGCAGAACTCGTGCCTTCCCACCCCAGCTGTGAAGTTTCTCAACAAACTGCAGGTACAGCTGCTTTCGCAAGTGGCAGGTGACTCCTCCGACAAACAGATCCTCGTTCTGCACACGCTTTCTGCCTCCAAACTTCGTAGTCTCAAAGTGGCGGAACAAGAGCTGGTGCCACTCTGAGGAGGGTGGCAATAAAAGATCTTGTGGCCCTTTGCTGACCTTCACCCAAATGCATCGTGGCAGGGTCAGCAAGCCTCTGAATGCATCGTGGCAGAGGGAATCGTATGCTCTCTGTCTGGCCTTGTCAACGTAGACTCTGCCCAGCCGTGAGTTCAAGATCTCGAAGAGAACCGCATCATGGCCAAGGTGGCGTTGCCCAAGACCTTCTTCGATGTCTTTGCAATTCGACTCATCCACCACGATCCAATGCGATTCTGAACTCTTGGAGATCAGAATCCACTTCTTGGGATGTGACAGGGCAAGACGAACCTCTCTCACTTTTGTGCGATCTGCTGCGTTGTACTGCTTCATCAAATTCAAATCCACAATGAACTGCGAAGCTCCGAAGTGCAGCTTGACTTTGGGATCCCCGCGCTCTGCTGCCTTGTTCAACTGCACCTGGGCATGTGGTGGATAACTGGTCCAGTCCTGTGCCAGTCCGCCGAAAAGCGTGCGGCTCTGCCACAACATCGAATCCTCCACTGGCAGGTTTGACAGGTCAAAGAGTCCCTCACCTGGCCCCCACTTCGGTGCTCCTGGGAAGATGTCCCGAAAGTCATCTTCATAACGTTTTGAAAAAGGGCTTAGAGGATCCACTGAACCTTCTTGAGGCATGGGCAGGATGGTGTAGGGCTCATCCATCTTGATGGTTGTCAGGAGGCTACTCAGGCAAAAGGCAGTACTTTTGCGCAAGCTTGAAAAAGTTATCAGGAACCAGCAAGGCGGCCCAGCATTCACAAGCAACACAACGAGTGCCAACTCAACGGACCCTTCCTTCAGCTCTTCTCGCAACCCGGGTTGAGCACTTTGCTAGCTGCCGAAACATGAGTCATTAAACAGTGTTTTTCGTGTGGAGGGCGCTCCTTTCATAAGTTCACAGATGGGCGTCAGGATGTTACATGCAGTGAGGTAGCAACTATGACAGCGACATGCTTTCTCTTCTGGGATTGATTGAGGTGCTGACTGCTACTCGTCCATGCATGCTATCGGCCACATGTCAACTCCGCCCACTAGCGATGCAAAAAGGCTTGGATGCTTGGAGAGAAATGCTTAACACATGTCTGCGAAAGGGTTCTGGAGATGCTCCGTGAACCCAACATCAAAAGGCTGGAATCTCACAAAAGCTGGAGGCTATTAGATGCCACCGCAGGATTTTCAAGGTTGTCCAGGCTTCACAAGCCCTACTTCTATGGGATTCTGGCTGGGCTGCTGTATGGGTTAGCATGGGGATATCTTCACGCATCTCCTTCAAGCTTGTAGCAATCACGCCTTATGCCAGCGGGGTGATGAGACAGCTCGATCGCTGGGGCCCAGCCTTAGATTTCTGCTGAGAACTGTTTGTTGGCTTATGGAAATTCTGAAGTTACCAAGGCTGCCCTGAACATTTACAGCTGCCTAAACAGGCACACAATGCTAACACCGCCCCAATATGGGTTTTCTGCAATAGTGCGCCTGATTGTCTGCTTTTGTTCTACAATGCTGTCCCATCAGGACGAACTGGAAATGCAACCCATGTGATGTTGCTGGGCCAAAGGCGCTCAGGGTGTGGGGTTAAGGATCCGCTCTAGTGAAAAAGCACGCGTGCATGCGCTCGGGAAGGGACAAACTGATGCCGACCTTTTTCCATGGGGCTTCTTGGAAGCGGGTCTGGGTGAGGTGATTGGCTTCCTCAAGGCTTGCATGTGATCCAAACGGACTGGAGGAGTAGCAATCGCCGAAGGAAGGCTCAAGACAATTTCTCATGACCTGCCGCAAACCCTACTTTGCGACGAATCGCAAAGGCCGAAGTTTGAAATCATGATACAGTATCACACCAGCTTTGGCATGACAAGTGCCCATCACCAATGAGGGGTGTCAATGTTTCACAGTATGGTTTTGGCAGATCATGCCAGAAAAACGACAAAAGCGTGCCCCCCCCTTGCAAGCCGACGACCATTTGCAGACCTTCCAAAGAAAAGGATTCTATCTCATGTTCGAATCTCCACTATCCCAGCTGTCAGCTGTGGCCCAGGCATGTGTGCTTGCCGGTATGCCTCCACCTGGGCTGCGAGTGGAGCATCTGCGCTTTTTTGCTGTCCCTGTTAATCAGTCCAAGAAATTGCAAAATTCCGATTATTGTACAAATCCCGATTGTACTCTTCTTGCCCACTCAATACTTTGGCAAAGTTCCCCATGGGCACAGTTTGGTGACTGTGTTGCAGAACGCCCCCCCCTTCAAACTGACTCCTGGTACGCCTTGCACTTTGCAAAGTACAAAAACTGCATGAAACTACGGAACCGGAGACTCAAGCTGAAGGAGATCAGACAGATCCCCTCATCAGGAAAAGGTTCATGTCAGCTGAAGACTGCACTCTGAAAGAACATTTCCAAAGCCAGCACGGAGGTTCCATCTGTTCGTATATGAGCCATAGTCTAAACTCCTAGTATTCCCCTTAATAACCCCTATAGTAGTCCCCTATATAAACCCCTATATAACCCCCCTTTATGGAGTTTAGACTATAGCTCATATGAGCTTCCACACCACGGAGTGCTTCACCTCATGCCTGCTCTCATTTTGGGTGTGTGCTCAAACTCACTGGTAGCCTGAATATGTTGTCTGCTTACCCTGCCTCCGCTGATCGTCATTATCTTGAGGGAGAGGCATCCCCATGTTTGCTGGTCTTCCCATGCTGCTGGTCATCTACACAGCATGAATGCAGAAGCCGCCTCATCAAAGTCTAGATCACGACGGTTCTCAGCAGGCCGGAACGCGTCCCTCACAGAGAACAGATGCCAGGTTGTGATGGAAATTCTACAAAGATGTCGAGCTAATTAGTCGACACTTGGTCATGACTGAAAAATCATGCTTTCATTCAACTACAGGCTGCGTTGTCCTACTCATGCTAATGAGGACAGTGAGTTCTGCTGTAGTGCAAGTGTCAGAGGGAATCTAGATATTCCCGTGCCCGCACTTTTTCCGTTGATGGTGCTCACTGACTTATACTTTCGTGTGCAAAGCCTGTCGACCTTCAAGGCGCTGCCTGGTCTACACATACAGGCTGTCAGGTCGGTAGTTCCTGGGTGGGTATCCTTACTGTCCGCAGGGCATCTGAGAACCTACAAACTTTTGTGCACCTTGCGTTATGCCGGTCCTTGTAACCGTCCGCTCCACATGCTTGCATGCTTTAAATCATTTGCGATAACTGATAGCTCGACCTAGGAGTGGGCATGCCACATAAACCTCGTGCCTCATGCCCGAAGATCCAAATGACTTGGTTGCGGAGTCCAACTCCGATATTAAGGCACCGCGGCATCCTTGAATATACAAATCGGGAGTCCCATGTTGCTAGCTGCTAGTATGCCTCTGGGGGGGGGGGGGTTCTGGACACTACCATCTCGTACAAGACCTGAAAATGCACCGCCGTTTATCTGGCACGATGAAAAGTCTATACCGTGGAACGCTTGGCACGGGATGCTGTTGCATGCTGTAAGCACAGGAAACTCCGCAGTAGAACATTTGCAAAAGATAGCGGACTACAATGCGACTAGATAACTAAACATAACAGAACATGCCGTCACTACCTGGACCCCTGTAAGCCTGGCCTTGCTTCGTTCTGGTCCTGCATCGCAAGGCATGACTTAGGTGCTTTGGATGTTTCTGGGCTCTGCAATTTATGGTTGCAGGCTTGTTGGAGTCAGCCAGGGTGACTCTGGATGGCTGATGCACCGCGCCAGCTGGACCGAACTTATGACGCTGGGCAATTACTTGCAAGTGAGGCCAGTCAGCGAGTGAAAGAGGAATGCAAGCGCAATCTTTGCGGAGCTTGAACGGTTCTGTACACATATGCTAGCAACGAATGACACAGGGCTCACACATGCTCATAACACAGGACCTGACAACCCAAGCGATGCGGTCTTGAGGGGTAGACAACATAAGCACTCAGTACCCCCTGTCCCCTCACATTGGAGAGTGCTGTGCTGCGGGATCATGCTGCATGGAGCCAACTTAGATTTCTGATGGCAAGTCGGGTGTGACCCTGAGGGGAGTAAACTCGAAGACCCGATTGTCTGCGGCTTAGATGAAGTGATCATCCGGAAGTTTGTCCATCAACATGAATTATGGTGCTTTGTCCGTTGCATTGAGGAATATGTGCTACGGCCCTCTGATTGGGAGTCTGCCAGAGTCAGGGTGGCTGACCTTTGAAGATTGCAAGCAGGTAGCATCAACCGAACACTCGCCTCCAACGTGATTTCCATTCTGAAGATCACTGACTTAGGCTTCCAATTCGATGTTAAGCCCAGACGTAGATTGATCCCACCGCCACATAGGTAGCAAACATGACAAACCTTGTTCTTCCCAAGACCAAGATTCTTGGAGGCTCGGGAGACTTGGTAGTGAGATATCCTGGGGTGACGCTCCATTGGGGTGACTGGCTTTCCAACTACTCGCTAGGTCCGTTGGCCTGAGGAAGGGCGTGACATCTTACTCCTCTATAAGCCCTGAAGCCGTCAAGCCACAACATCTGAGAGCTCAAAGCCTCGACCGACCCAAGCGGGGCAGGCTGCCACGAACCTGACTCTGCGTCGAGGGGCCCTCGTGACACTTACAGACTCATCTTTGCTTGCGGGTTGAATTTTAGGATGTGATTGGGCACCCAGACCCAGGGTCAAGATTTCTGCTCCAGAGCACCTTTTCAATATAGCGGGCTTGAGTGGAAACCGAAGACCTGGCTGCGTGCGCAGACTGGATACAACGCTTACCGGAATGAAAGGCCTTTTGTACTCGTGAGAAGTACTGGCTTGAACAACCGCCTGACTGCATCGCTGCAAAAGCATCCTGGAAGACATCTCAAAAAGGTTGTGTGCAGACAGCGGCCAGCCCAAATGAAAGGTGAACTCCAATTCTCCATACCCACCTTAAGCCACACCACTGGCCCGGTGCTCATGTCGAAGCAACCTCCCATAACCATGACACCATGGGAAGCCATAAGCTGTCCAGCAGCGGAAACCCACCAATCGTTCCTGGAGGCTGGGACCTGATGCGCAGTAAGCCAGGCTTGAGCCTATGGGGCTTAGCGTTGTTTCGGGTGGAGGGCTTAGGGCACAAGCAGGATCACATTTTGAGGTTTCGCACAAATACACTGAGCAAGAGAGGCAAACAAATAGGAACCGCAATCTTCTCTTATGCATGGCTTGGGCAAGGTGACCACAAGGAACATGCTTCTTTGACGGAGTTGACCAGCACGTCCATTTTCAAGGTTATGGATCAAGCTTGGATCCTGCCTGGCAGCGAGGAGTTAGACATTGAAAGCTTTCATGGAAACTACTAGGAGCGTGGCTTGCAAAACCTTGAGCTTGCTGTACCACCCAAGGCCCGTTTGCATGCGCAAAGAGGATCCCGACGCGACATACCCACTTACTTGCCGGTCGATTCATACCCCATGCTGCCACCAAGACGCGGAAACGACCAGCACCTTGCGGAGACCTAGGCTTCGGAGAGGAGGGTAATGTCAGGCTTCTGCAAAAACTAGAATCTAGAAATGCTGCAAGGGGACTCCACTGCAGGATCGCTTTCGGCACATGGCGACGCCTGCCAACTCAGGAGGTTTCAGGAATGCGTTCAAATCGTTGGAGGGTTTTGGGCAGAGGGCTTGACATTCTTTAGAGGATGCTGGCTTGGGATTTGAATCTTCATGCTGCTCAGGCACCACCGGGATCCTATACCATCCTGGTCTCTTTATCCAGTCCCGACGAAAACCACCCGGCAGTCACTGCCTCAACACTGCACAGCCTATCGGATCTGTCGCCTTTCCATGGATCCCGAGGCCAGGTAACTTATTGCCTTCACTAGCTAGGGTCGGTCCTAGAAGTGGATCCAATAAGCCTTTGACGCTAGACCCCATTCTGGCCCCATGGGTCCCGGAAAGCAAATCGCTTCCACCGACAGTTCTTGCTTGAGATTATGCGCAAGGGAGCAGTTCACCTGGCTCTGCGGTGCCACGCCTCTCCTGTCGCACTCGCATCGTCTTTCTCGGGCGGCTCTTCCGTCGACTCATCCTCGCCACGTGGCTACGTGGATTGAATCCCAGAAGGCCCGGCGGTTAGGGAATCTGGTCCCAGACTCCCCATGAAGAAATTCAGTCAGGCATGGGCTTGCGCCCATGCAGAAGTAGCTGCATCCTTTTGGGGCGTCCCTACAATCAGGACTGCATGTCTTTGGGGCGGTGGAGACCCTAGGATGCATGGGGTATCAACTGCTGCGGAAGCCTAACCCAGTCAAAGCAACAAATCCTCTGAGACTGGAAACGTGGGCGCTGCCTACAGGTCTGGGACGCCTGTAAAGTGCTGGGAAAACCCACCGAAGTCGCCCACTGCCTGCTTACAACAGAAAACCTTTGCCCAAAGTTCGCAGAGTTCACTCACCGAATTGGAAACCGATCGAAGTAGCTAACACAGCGGCTGATCTGCCTCCGCACGGTATGCGGGGCCTTTGAAGGGCCCAACGAGCTCCGGAATCGGAGAGACACTGCCCACCTTGCAAATCTCAGTTTCAAACAGTGCCGCCAGGGGGGGGGGGGGGGGCGGTAGGGATGCCAGTCCTCCAGAAGCAGATGTATCTTCAACTCGGAACTATCCACCACCACCATTACCACCCCCACCACCACCAACAACCACGACGACGACCACGACCACAACAACGACGAAAACAACCACAAGGTCAAGGCCAAGACTGCGTACCCGTTCCGCAGTGGGGGTGTGCGCAGTCTGGGCCTGCTCCCCAAATACAGAAGGCCAAGACTGAGTACCCGTCCGCTATTTGTTGCCCCCCCCCCCGCACCACACCGCAACTAGAAGCCCTTGCCGTGAAACTTGGCTGGAAACTGGCAAGCAGCTCGAGACGGATTGGTCATTGGCAAGAAACACGAGATGTTCTGTTGTTTTTGTCGTTTTTCAGAGTTTTTGGACAGAGGGCAGGTCGTTTGTGACGAGGCAAAACCTTCCCATCAAACTTGCTTCGAAACTGGCAAGCAGCTTGAGACGGATTGGCACTTGGCAAGCAACAGGAGATGTTCTGCTGGTTTGGTTGCCTTTTCAGAGTTCCTGGACAGAGGGCAGGTGGCAGGGCGTTTGGGTAGAATGCTTGCAATTCCTACCCGGTGCCTGCCCCCTTGCAATTTTCATGGGCAGCTGCTAAGTCTTCCTTAAACTGCCTTCCGTGGCTCCGGAACCGCCCTAAAGAGCGATCAAACGGGTAGAGAATGCTTGCAATTCCTACCCTTCGCCCTCTCATTACATTTTTTTCATGGGCAGCTGCCAGATTTTCGCTGAATCACGCGCTGTAGCTCCGAAAAAAACACTTTTTTCATGGGCAGCTGCCAGATTTTCGCTGAATCACGCGCTGTAGCTCCGAAAACACCTGAAAATCGACTATTCGAGCACGGAAGTGACACTTCTTGCTGATTCTGAAGTGCTCGTTTTTGGCCAGCGGGGCGCGCGGTAGCGCGCGCCTCTGCTTTTTTGTATGTATTACAACGGGTTCGCAGTGTATGCCTTAACCAACAACAACAACGACGACGACGACGACGACCACCACCACGACGACGACGACAACGACGACGACGACGACGGCACAAAGACTGTTGAGCTTCAGTTGTGCAATTCCCCTTGATGTAGGGGCATATTGGGGAAAGTACGGTCTAGCAGCACCTTGCAATTCCTAAGGACTTTCAAAGGTTGGTGTGGCCAGTTGCTCAGCTCAACGGCCGGCGTCTTGCCGCGCAGTTCACAGAAGACACATTCAGCATGACATGCCACAACTGTTACTGCTACTGCTCCAGCCTGTGTTATTGCTTGAGCAGTAGCTTCTACAGCCAACGTGTCCTGCCCTACCCGAAAGAGAATCCGGGAGATGCCTCGTCGCGGGCGGCATCCCCATGCCAAAATAATGCCTACGAAGGCTGAGATCGCGCATTCACGAAGTGATGGGAAATAAGGACTGTATTGTTTGTAGGGTACACATGAGGCCATTTTCAGAATTATTTTTCAATTGAAAAATAATCTGAGGCCATTTTCAGAAACCTGCCTCTGTCGATTGCAAGGCTTCAAGGTTTCAGGCCCACAGGTCCATAGGTTCCGCATCTTGGTGACCCTGGGTTAGATTAAGCAATCATGGTCTTCAGCAGGTTCTGAGTCTAACCCCTCTCTTTGTCCATGGCCTATCAAAGTTTCCAAGATTTCCTCAAAACGGGTCCAGTTTCTTCCTCCTTGCCTGCATGGCAGCTCATCTATCAGTCTATCACGTGTGAAACCTGGGCAGTCACGGAAGTACATCTCCTTAACTGACCTCCTGGAAACATGCAAGAACGAGAACTTCCACACCCAGCTCCTCATGGCGCGGAGATTGCCAGGTAGCCCTGTGCTGGACCTTGGTTGCTGCATGGGGTCCTCAGGAGAGGTGGGTGGGGGTTCCGGGAGCCCAACTCTTTTGAATTCTGCAATGGTCAAAGAATCCCGTACATGTAGCGGATTGCTGCGAGAACTACTTGATCAGCACGGTCCGTGGTGAAGTTATATGCCCACACCCGGCTGGAGGTCCAAAAGCCCCCGTATCATCCCCGGTCCCTTGACCAACCATGATTATCCGTGCTTTTGCATAAGGATGCTAACCCGCCAGCGAGGTTGCAACAGTAATGCAGCAATCTGACCTGCTAACCACGTTCAACAAGGGTGGGCTTCTGAATCCTACTTTTCGTGTTAAAGCACTGTGAATCTACGGGTTCAAGGGAGCACCCGTCCTTTACTCCTCGAGCTGTTGCTAGTTGAGCCTGCTTTGAAGCCCCTCGAGGATGCTGAGGAGACTAGATTTGAGGGGTTGAGGGATTCGGCGTTGAGCTTGCTTCTAGTAGGGTATGAGGTATAGTTTGCATACAACATTGCGTTCGTAAAGGTGCTAGAGCCTGCAGTATGTTTCAACCAGCAACGTAGCGCCCCCGCATAACTTTCAAGGGGTCTCCTGTGATCCACTTCAATATAAATCACTGGGAGTCCCTACTGCTGAAAACCTTCCATGTGGCTTGTCTCGCGGTTGCCGCCGAGAGCTATATGAGGATTTCTCAGAGTTGGCCCACTATATTCGCGGCAAATAAAGTACGGACTGTCCTGTCGTAAAATCAAAGAGGAAATTAGATCGTTTTGAGAAGTACATCGTCCGAAACTCAGCCAAGCAGCTACCTTGAATGAAAAAGTTCGGCCTCAGCTGCAAACTGGCGCTTGGAAACACCAACTTGAAGCAAAGAGCGCGCCAAGGGATTCTCAGGGGACCAAGACGTGTGAACACTTCCATCCAAGTGTGTACATATGTTGCCAAAGCTCTACCATAGGAGCATCCGGGAAAGTTCTCAGGCGAAACATTGGGATGTAAACACCCCTTTTACCGCAGGTTTGCCAAAGTCCTGAGCAGTACAACTTCGAGCGCAAACCCAAAATAACAGGCATTCAAGGACTCCACAGCCCCGTTTTGAGCCACCCGCAGTTACGATGACGGCATGCTTGCAACCTTACACGGTGACCTAGTATGGAAGGGGTACGGGCAGCGTGCACTTAGGATTTCCCAAAGAGGTGTACCATTCATTTTTTCAGAGAGATATCAGAATCTGCAGCTGTCCTTCTTAAGGATTGTCCCCAAATAATTCCGAGAAACTAGCAAAGAAAATTCGAGAACGCGAAAGGGAGCCGCCTGCACTTCGCTTCCACGTTCCGAGGAGCTGCACAAGCCGAAAATTCAGGCGGACTCTTACATAGATTTCCTCGATGTTCTTCCGTCAAAAAGCGTAAATTGATGAGAAATTCCATTGTGGGACTGCCATCGCGCATGCAAAACGGAGCCGCAAACAGCCCCTGAAGAACAGAAACCTAACCCTAAATGGGCCTCAAATCTCTCCCTACCCTGAATTCCTTGCTGCCGTGGCGCCACAGCTTTCTATAAGCTCTTCCGCTCCGGCAAGTTTCCTAAGAGTTCATGCAGAGTTTTAAGGTTTCAAGAGACGTCCTACTTCCAGAAGATTATGTCGGAAAGGATGTTTCATGTAATTTCTTGCTGCACACCAGCGTCCACATACTACAAGGATGCTTTTTGAAAAAGACGGCGGCTCTTCAAACAGCTGACGTTGAAGTAGTAGCCCATATGAGAAAAGCAGGACATTGAAGTAGCTTGTGACCAACATGGCAGTTGATGACTCAGCCGCGTGCAGCAGCGGAGAAGGAGAAAGAGAAAGAGCAAGTGGACACCAAGACAAACACAGCCACGGCAGATGCGATGGCAGCGTGGTGGTGGCGGCAGCAGCAACCAGTAGCAGTTGTTGGAGGGATGGTTGTGGTTGCAGAACATGTGGCAACAACTGCAGGGTTGGCTTCTGAGTGAGGAAAAGGAGAGAAGGAGCAGGAAGAGGCTTCACCATGACTTTATTTGTCGTGTCTTTTCTTCACCATGCCCAGTGGAACAAAGGGACCAAAGGCAAGGCTGTATGATCATCAGCCAGAGCACGCCGCACGATCTACCGTCTCGCAAATCTCGTCAAAGTCCTCGGCAAGGGGAGCCTACTATGTAGATTGTACAATACCCGCCTGTGTCATCTGCCCTGGTAATTCTACGCTTTCCGGGCTAGAACATGAGCGATGCCATTTGGGACTGCTTTTGAGAGCCTCAGATTGCAACCCAACCAGCTCCAACCCCCCTCCAGTGTCATAGATGGATCGTCTTCAGGCGGCAAAAGGCAATAGCGAAGCCAACTTAACTAAATGCCGGAAACCAGGAAATAAGATGTAGCGGACTGTGCACCTGACATTCTGAAGCTAGAATCTAGAAAGATGCCACCGGCCACTACGCCTTGAATTCTTGAGTCGAAGCGTGACACTGCAGCTGCCAGCCCTAAACCCCTAAACTCCTGAACCCTTAATTCCTCCCCGGAAGGCTTCCATACTGCCAACCCGAAGACCAGGTCCCCATGGGGCGCTGGCTGTAACGCAACACGCCGGAGACCGCCCGCAGCGCGGGGTGAGGCCAAGCAGGCCTTGGTCTTGATCCAAAAGTTTTGGGGCGGAAATTTTGCAATTTTTCACACCTTCTTCAATGCAGTTTATTGTTCGGGGGCTAGAGTTTGAGACTGGAGCCCGGACTTCGGGTTGTTTAGTTTAAGGATATGGCGAGTCTGCTGTCCCGTTCTCTCACGAGTCATAATGCTCATCAAGGAGGGTGTGCTTTGGGCCGCCTTGCATCCTGATTGCTTTTGCTTCATCAGGTATTGCACGCTCATGCAAGGCCCAAATGTCTTGTGGGTCATGCCCAACCTGCATGGATGGTTATGGGGTAGCTTTCGCGGTTTCAGGTTTGGAGTTCTGGGCGTGAGGATTAGAATTGTCATTTCAGGGCTTGGAGTTGTAGGCTTTAGGGCTTGAAGTTTGGAGCTTGCATTTGGGGGCTCAGGCTTTGGGCTCGGGGGCCTCAAGTTTGCAGCTTGGGGTTTGGGATGTACGGTTCTGAGTTCAGGGTAGTTTTAATTGCGGATGTATGGCTTTGGACTTTCCTATTTGGAGGTTAAATTTTCAGGTCTAAAATTCACGGCTTGGCTTTCGAATCCAAAGTTTCCAGCAGGGTCCCGCAAGAGGTACTGCGCAAACGAAGAGTGTCTGTATCCTTGCTACTTGTGGGAGCTGATTGGCCACCATATGGTACAGCCCATCACTACCGTTGACAGGGAGGGCAATGACACCTAAACTTGAACCTCTCCCCAGACGGAATGATCAAAATTCCGTTTCTGGATTCGCCGCTGTAGAAACAAAACAAGCTTTTTGGTTGGCTTTCACTGGGCAGCTGTCGGCAGGGATTGCGAGCAGAAAGGCCCTAATGCAGCAAGTCGCAGTAATTAGGATAAGAACGAGCTTAGAGAAGCCCTGAAGCCCCAGGTTGCCCAAGTCTTTAAGCCTAATGTAAGGGACCCAACTATGGGACTTGGGTGACTGCTACGATTATATTGCTGCCCATGTACCGGCTGGGCTCCACGACAACCAGGACGACATCTTTGCGAGCTTTTCTCTGAGCCCGATCTGCGGTGCGTGCACGGAATGGAGACCCTGGACCTCATCACATACGAGGTTTAGGACTTGTCTCTGTGGTTCCCCTATTCGTCCGGGACCCCGCAGACACTCGCCGGAAACGTAAAGACTAAGCCTCAGGTGCATCATGTAGACCTTCACTTCCTGATGCTGGGGAATTGGCGACGGATATTAACCAAGGCCTCCTTTTGGGCACTCCTGTTATGACGAGCCTCTCATGTGGAACTCTTGCTGGTCATTGGATTGATATACCCGCCTGTGTATTTCACAACGTCAGGGTCCGGGCAGCAAAAGTCCGCAACCCAAAACCTCAAACGCCTCAAACCTGAGGCCTAAACCCTGAAACCTAAACCTTGTAGCCTAGACTCAAAAGCCCAAACCTAAGGTGGAAAGCCTGGGAACTGAATTCTAAAGCCCAGACCTAAACCCTGAGACTTAAATCCTGACCTAAACCCGAAAGACGAAACCCAAGGCCTACACGCCAAATTCGAAAGCCCAACAAAAACTCTGAAATCGAAGCCGAAACCCCAACACCACGAGTGGTATATAACCCCAATATAACCCCAATATAGCCCCAATATAACCCTAATATAAACC
>CAJNIZ010038535.1:44731-55001 GCA_905231905.1 Symbiodinium pilosum
AAACTAAGTTACTGTAGGGTTTAGGTTTTAGGGTTTAGGGATATTATCCCCCAATAATGGAGAATCAAATGGAAAAGAAAATGGAAAATGAAATGGAAAATGAAATGGAAGCTGGGATTATATAGGGGTTATATCATATTACAGCTGGTGGTGTCTCTGGTTTACTGGTAATGTGTTCCCCAAACATACAATCCATGGATCCTACTACTCCTTCTTCACCCGCTAAACACCAGTAGGTTACTTGGCAGGTTCCAAAGAAAAAGGTAAGGGCCCCTTTCAAGCAGAAATGTTGGGGCGTAGGGATACATAGGGATTGCAAGGGTCCTTTTTGGGGACTGGGTGCGCATCAGTTTGATCAGATCCCATATCTAGACATACATACGAGATCCCTGCATAAGAGCTCGGATATGATTCCAAGTGGTATAAGTCGTACGTGAGCTCAATCAACAAAAGGTTATGAGAGTGCAAGTTAGATGGGTAGTACACGGTTCTTACGAAAGAAAGAACAGTTACATGGCTGTGGATCAAAAACCCGGTTTGTCGCTTGTCGCACCCCACCCCCTATTCCACACCAGGCCTTTTGTTGCATACCTTTGTCGCAAGTGCTTGGGACGGACATGCCTCACAAAAACAAAAAAAAAACGCGTCGCAAAGGTCTTGTCACAAGCCACGAAATTCTGCTACAAAACCTATGTGGCGGAATGGCCGCCCAAGCCTGGTACAAACCCAGTGTCTTTATTCACTGCCATATCGGGATCCATAATAAGATGCAAAATCGTACTATGCTCAATCGGGGGCATCTGGCCCCCAAAGCATGTTCCTTACTGTGCAAGCCCTAAGGGAGCCATGATGTGGGGGACTCGTGCAGCTACTCATTGTTGCCTCCATACTTGGCTTAAAAGCAAGAAAGATGACATGAAGCCTCCCCAGCAGCTCGGATTCTCAAAAGCAGAGCTTCGGCTCAGCATGCACACAGCCTATGAAACACGACAACCGTGTTTGGTTGATGTTTGTATTCCTGGTTACTGCGGCCGCGGCGTTCGTAAATGGCGGCATTGGGCCTTGCTGGAAGCGCCTCGCAGGACATGCAGTACTTCTCACATCTAACAAATCTGGTGTTTCACGAATGCCCCAAAAATCAAGGTCGTATACGCCTAAATTGGCTTTGTCCTTCTGAGGCAGACCCGCAGGAAGGTATTCGCCATTTTGAGAGATAGGCTTTTCCAGGAACAGTACTCATAGACCCCTAAACATCCAAAGTTGCAAGATTCTGTAAGGAGAACTTTCGGGACCCCCATGGATCCACACATTCCCAGGTTGCCTAGCCATCGAATATTCTAAGGCCAGACCCGGATAGGCCACAAAAACCGATTGCGGTCCCCGTGGGCTGAAGGCAGGCACCTTCAAACAGAATGAAGAGTCGGCACAGAAGTATAGATTCTTGCAGTAGGGAACAAAGCACAGACGCAGCCCATCATGTCCCGGTAAAGCAGATGAAGCAGCAAGGGGCCAATTCAACCTAGAGGTTGTGTATTTGGGCAAGTCATGCATAGCGAAGAATCCGGAATCGCATCTGCGTGCAGTGAAAGCATCAGAAGAAAAATCGCGCTGCGAGGCGTGAGCATGTACCAGCGCACTCGCGTGGTCTAAGTTGCAGTCTGTCTCCGCATGGATGCTTCGACTAGTGCCAATAAGTTGTGATTCCACAGCAGGCAGTACAACCGTGAAAATTTTGGTAAGAAGGTCGTACGCCATAAGTGACGAGCAACTTCACACACCGCCAGACAACGTAATTCCAAGCTTTGGCCACCAGTCCTTGGGTGACTCCTCAGGAAGACATGGTCATTTGTAGGGATTCCTGGTGGATTACCAGGGTCCCCTCCCAAATCATTGCACTTGGGAAGCTCCCAAATCTCCAAGTCTCCGACTTCACTGTCTTCTCATCCAAGTTGGCTGCCATCCCCACTTCGCCCCATGCACCCCACCTTGGATCTTTCCGATTGGTCTTGTTGGGGGGGTACGCTTACCGACCCGAGGCATGCATGCGGATTATGTGGGGTTGTGGGGGTCAGTATGGAAGACTACGTGGGGGCGGAGGAACGGATGCAAGACGTTTCCTAAGATTTGGGGAACGGATGCAAGACGTTTCCTAAGATTTGGGGAGGCAAAAGAGGCTTTGAAACCTGAGCACAAATTGTATGCCTTGCTGATTGCCAGAAATGCTTAAGCGAAATGGCGGCAAAGGCAGATGGCCCGGAAGTGGGGAGGGAATTTGTAGACTAAAGAGCTTCAGAAACTGACCTTGCATATGACTTACAAGCTTTCCGAGGAGGATTTACAAGTTGTTCGAATGTCTTCTTCTAGTCAGCCTCTCAGCATGGTATACTACATTTCCATCGATCCCACTGACGGACTTCCACAACCATTTCATCAACAAAACCCAGCAGCACTTTAAGATTTGTTCAGCCCCTCCACCGAATCAAGACGTGCAACCCCAAAACGCCATCTTACAGAGACGACTGTCCTTTAAAACAGCTCCACAATGGAATTGCCTAAGTAGTGTTCCCATATAACAGAGCAAACTACTGTAAGGACCTATGTTACAGAAGGAAGCCAAAGAATTCTGAGAGCCGTCATGCTGGGGCCCCTCACTGCGGTGCCGTGCAGGGCTTGCCAAGCCTCAATGCCAGAAATGACAGGAAATACTCTGGGCTATATAGGGGTATAGGGATTGTATAGGGGCTATATAGGATTTATACAGGGGTTATACAAGGATTAGATCAAACTGATGGGACTGTTCTCTGGTGCCTATGCAAAGGACGGTATTTTTTGTGGCTGGTGCGGTATACAAGGGAAGCAAGCTTCAGGAAGTTTCTGGACTGAATAGCACAGAGAAGCCTTCCGGTTTGGAGGGTTTGTAATGGGTTTGTGACAGGGCTCCTGTTCAGTACTACGCACGAAAAGCCTAAAGAAAAACATATGTTTGATGCGGAGTTTATCTAGGAGTTGAACATGTGCGACTTTTTTTCTGACTGTACCTGTCGAAGTGTAACCAGAATCTTAGGCTGGCCATGCATAGAACGCATCTGAAAACATACCTGCACGTTGTGATCAAGTTGTTCCCCTCACTGGGTGCCTGTCTAAACAATCCCGGAGCAGGGTCCTCAAAAGCCCCGCCCCCGACGCCCCCCTGTGCTGACAACTTCAAGTGTCTTGCGTGGCAGGGCTCAAGCCGTGACTCAAGCCTCAAACTGATCATTGGCTCCCATGCGCAACTTAGCGCTTGACGCCAGAAGAAGCTTGGAGAACTTCTCAAAAGCTTCAAAGCTCCGAAACCTTCCAACCCAAAGGAACCTCAAGCCCTGGCGCCCTGCACAGGACCTGCAATGTTTATTTCTCAAAAAAACTCAGCGCATAACTCTGAACCACGCCCTAACTCTCCAGGCATCCCGGCGCATTCCGATGCCGTGACAGCGCGTCCAACCAGGAGTTGGACGAGGAATAATTCAGCTGGCCAGCACTGCCGTACACCTAGGCGTCCAGGGAAAGATAGGTCAGATAGGGATTTCAGTTATATGATATATGGGAAGCATTTTCAGAAACGCCGATGTACTGGACATGCTGTAGGGTTGAGTTGCTAAGATCGCCCAGCTGATTATTGTCGCTTTTAGGGTTGTCTCCTCTAGGAACGGAGTAGTACTTGGCTCACAGACCTCCAGTCAGACAGCATCAGAGCACAAAATACACATCTATGAAACAAAGGAAACGCATGCCCAGCACGTGTGAACACCGCCTGCACTTTGCCAGAGACAGCGGCTTACACTTCATATGAGCAATTCGCGGAATGATGTGTTGTGTGCTCACATTGTATCTTCCAGCTTGTGCCTGCGAAGTGAATGTTGGCCTACGTAGCCAGCCACCTTGCCCTGAAGCTGAATCTGATGTTTGGCATCTGTCCTGAATCTCGAAACCCTAAACCCTAAACCCTAAAACTGAACCGGAAGAACATGAGTCCCAAAGCAAGGCCCTGGCAGCAGTGGATGAGAAGAGCCAGAAGAACTTGAGCTTGGGATTTGAGAATCTTTCCATCCTTGCAGGCGTTTCCAGGGTACCAAACAGGGTGGGCATAAAGGAGGGCGGGAGCGGAAGTCATCAGAATGGCAGTAGGCCTAATCCAAGTTTATCGCTCTGAAGTACGGAAGCCCCAGAAAAACCTCAAAGAAGTTTGGAGGCACATCCACTTTTTGTGCTGGGAAGTGGGGTTTTCAACCAGACCCACAATCCCTAGCAGCAATGCCGGAACCTGTTACCTAAACCAAGATGTTCGGGCCAGCCGTATAGACCCTATTCCCCCAAACCCATGCCTTGAACCTGGAACCCGAAACTCCGAAGCCTTCTAGACACATTGAAGAAGCCCTTCGCCTAAACCGAAACACCCAAGATGCGTCGCCTTTGAAATCAGTTGACAGGTTGTCACAAGGAATTACAAGGGTTGCCAGGGTTTATATTGTTGTTCTGTAGGGCGTACAGTCATGTACTGTGTACACCCCACATCTTTAAAGTCAACCCTTCACCAAAACCTTGAACCCTACAACTTGAAGGTGAGCAACCCCCAATCCTCAGGCCTAGCCCCTGAACGCCAAAGCGTAAATTCTGGCACTAGGGTAATTACTCAAACGCACTCAGCCCTTCATGTCAGACATTCAAGGTCCGTACCTTAACTTCTACTAGACTAGGCATATATAGGGTCTCTGTAACTTTGAAAAGGTCCAAACCAAGATGATTTCTCATAATCCTGAGACAAAAAATGAATATACCTCAAACCCTGTTCTTGTTCAGCAACAGTAACGGGTGCAGTTGTAACCCCAGATCCGAAAATGAGCCATCGGCTAAACTGGCAGCATCCCCCCTAATAATCCCTATAATACTCCCCTGGATAATCCCCGCAATAATCCCTTTAAGGAGTTCATACTATAGCTCAAATGGTCAAGGCTTTGGGCTGCCGGGCGCATCGTGGAGGTATGCTGCGGCCCGGCTCTTGGCCTGCCAGTTGCCAACCCGGACCGCTGCGTCGATCTGAAAACTAGATCCCCAAAAATATGCATACATATAAACATGTGTATATATATATATACCCAGGTAGGTATACATGTGGATAGCTTATAGTACCTGTGCACATGACTATCTCGATCTGCCTATCTATACATACATACATGCATGACCATAAATACGCAGACAACACTGAGAGAGAGAGAGAGAGGGATAGAGAGAGAGAGAGAGTAATACGTGGAGAAATATATGTATCCATGAGTGTAGAAGCCTACAATAACTCCTGCATGCTCCGGACATAATTCTCCGCATTATCCTAGAGGATCTAGCCTTTAGACCCCGTTTCGGTGTCTGGCAGGCATGAGCGGGTTGGTTTTAGGAAGTACCTAGATATGCGGATTCGGACTTGACGACTTGGGGCTTGTTGTTGAAAATCTTCGAGCTTGAGTGCCACGAGGTCTTATGCGATCCTTAACTGTCTGTCTGAATACTCAGGTATGAAGTAGTCTTGGCAAAATCACAAAAACTCAGAGCTGTATAGAAGGATTATGAAGGACAGGCATGTGGAAGAATCATGTAAAGAATCTACTGGGGCTAATGGAATTTGAGGGCATTGGTCAAGGGCACCTTCTGGGGTCAGGAGAGGTCCTGAGCAATCAGGGTTTTTCAGAGGGTCTAGGGTAGGGTACCGGTTCAGCAACAGGTGAATTAGGTGAATTTTGAGTGGCTTCTGTTTCGAGAGCGTGCGGATGGCCCATGTAGGAGGCTTTGGCTGCATACCACGGAGCCTACCTGAACTGCAATGAAAAACCTGAGGGATTGCAAAAGAGACTCACGTAATCAAGCCTTCCAGTCTCACGAGCTGTCCATCCGTGACTCACGTATGGACAATCCGCCGCTCTTATTTCACTGCCTAGACATGAAACTTGTGGGCTCAGCTGCTTCGCAACAACAACTTCCCACTAGAGAATCAGAAGGTAGACCGGCCAAGTGCACTTTTTCTGCCACTCACGGCCGCAAATGCAAGCCTCATGGACGGAAACTGGGACACACAAATCTACACGCCTGGTGTTTCTACTGTATTGCCGCAAAACATGTCCGGCATCAGTCTCAGATTCAACCTGCTAGGTTCTTTCGCGACTAATGATGCGTAACATTTGAGGGCAAAATACTGCGTACGAGTATTGACTTCGCACATTTCAGTACCGGTTCTCTTGTATTTGGAGGCCCGTCCTCATAGACAGCATCAAACCTTTCCCAGGTCTGGTTGATCACTGGCGCATCCTGCGCAAAGAGCAAAGAGATGTGCCAGGAGTGTTTCTGAGAGCTTTTCGGGCTTCGGCAATGAGGCCACGGGGCTCGTTGCCATCATCATCTTTATTCGCAGGGCAGCAGCAACATCATCCCCCCCCCCCCCTACTAGGGCAAACATTGCCGTCATCATCAACACCAACATCATCCCGGCTAGTCTTGCATTGTGTTGTTGCACCTGACTATCAAACCACGCTGATAATCAGTGCTAGTCTAGGAGGAAGGGCTCGAAAGTCTTGCTGCTTGGAGGGTAGGCGCCAAACAAGCTGCACTTGGATTTGCTGAAGTTCAGACACAGCGTTGGAAAATCGCAAAGGCAGCATCTGGAAGATTCCAAGTGGCGCACTGGCTGTGTCCAAAATCAACATGATTCCAAAGACTAACATGGCAACACATGTGCATAGACCGACATGCTGCTTTGGAACTTGGAGCTAGCTTTAAAAAAGCCTTACCGACGGAATCCACACCAAGAACTCTGTTTGATTCTGCTTGTACACACCAAGGAGCAATCAAGCTAAGCGAAAACATGGCTGTTGGTCATAAAGGACTCCTGTGTCCAGTAACATTGCGCGGTACCTGCCTCAACTTTGAGTGCAAGGCCGCTAGGCCTGTTCTTGCTTAGCCTAGCTGTCTGCTTAACCTCTGCGGGGAAATGTCGCCTGTCCCACAAGCCCAAGGCCTGCAGAATGCCCGCGGAGTGGATGAATCCTGCAAGAGATTTGCAAGTAACCCCTGTCCTCTAGCTCAGTAGCTGTACACCATTTCCTGGCCTGTCGTGTGTTTGCGTATATCCGTTTTGTGCTTGACGTTGCTCAGCGCAGGATGCAAAACCACACTCAAGTCAGCGGGGCACCTTTGCTACACATGCCCAGTCTATGCAGTTGGCTACCACATTTCCGGGGTGTATATGCTGCAGTGTTGCGGAGCAAGATAGATGGCAGGTGGCATACCAAATGTGGCGAGCGACCGGAAAAGTAGCAGACCCCCAAAACAGTCAAGAAGTTCCAGATGTTCAATGTGATAGCCAAAACTCCTAAAATCGCTGCAGGCATCAGTACCAGCATTGCTACTTGCATCTGTTGTGTTCAAAGTCCTCTCGTGATGCTCGCAGAGCATTTGCCAAGATTGCTGTAGTACAGTTTCCAGTACACGTCTCGTGCTCCTGTGTCCAGTCCACGACAGCTGAAGAGAGGTCAAAACGTTTCCATTTTGTAGCTTGACACCTACAAAACTAGCAGCCTGGATGATGTTTTTTGTGGCTGATTTTGGCGCTATTCGCTGTATTTCAATCACTCGGGCTTGGTGCACGCCCGCGTTTTTGCACCATTATGAAGCAGCCCTCGCTGCAAGAGCCTACAGAGCCCGCACATGTTCTCCCTTAGGGAGAGCAAGTCTGTAAGAGAGTAATACCATGTTCCATTAGATGCCAAGCTCTGCTATCGCGGCAGTTCTACGAACCTTCTCCGCTTCTGGATCATCTCTGCATGCTGCTTTGATGTCCAGGCTGCGCTGTGCTTGGATCTAAATACTTCGCAGCCTTTTATACATAGCACATTGTGAACATCTGATACGGTAAGAGATCATAGCAGCATGAAATGTGTTTTCTTAGGGACAGTGAGTAAGCCCTCTCTATAGGAGGAGAGAGCTCAAGCTCCAGCTCATTCTACTGAATTTCTTTTCAACAGAAGAACCTGCAGGGAACTGGAGCTTTCACTCCTCTCAAATAAGTGGGTTTCTCCTGAATTTTTCTTCTCGAGAAGAGAGAATTCTTGCCTGTCAACAGAAGTTTGGTTCTAGCCGAACCTTCTTTAATCAGTTGTTGGTCATTTCCTGTCCTATGTTATGATTGTACTCCTTGTCTTCGAAAAATGTTCATAGGGCTTCTGATTCGCTGCAATGTGTCCTCCCTTGGCATATATGCATATATATTTTCGCTAGGACCCAGGTCCTCCTGCTAGGTTAAGAGCTTGAAATTTCTTCTTGGCTAAATACAAAATGTGTTTGCGGATCAGTTAGTTTTAGTTTGAAGTAAACGTTGAGTTCTGACTTTCGGAGAGCTCCGTTTAACTGAGTAGCTTATTCTATGTAACCTCCTTTAGACTGCGTAAAGCCATAAAACTCTAAGATAAACAGGAATACCTTGTTTGCCTCCTAATTCTTCGATCTTCAAGTTAGATTTGCTGAGGCAAGCCTTTCATTCCAAGAAATAACAGTACGCAACATATTGGAAGCTGACGAGCTTCATTGACTCTAATAATGGAATCGTATTTCCTTGATGTAGATTCCCCGAAGCAATAGAAGCCCAATAGATCGGCGGCATCCTTAATTCCAATTAGCTGCCTATCTATTTGTAAGACAAGCCATACTAAAACAAAAAAGATCTAGGAAACCAAGGAGACCGGTAGTCCCGGTACTGTTCTTGTCTCCCCAAAGTATAGAAGAACCCAGAAGATGACGAAATTCATCATTAGGGCTCTCAAGTGCCTCCCTTTGAACTTGTGTGGTGCCTCTGCCCAAAGCAGCTTTCCGGTGGAAGGGATAATTAGCTGATCTTAGGAGGTTTAGGGTTTAGGGTTAAATGTTTTGCTAGGCGAAAACTATACGAAGCAAGGTCGTTCTGGCTTGACCTACGATTTAATTAACAGGATGGGCTGTGAAAGCCATGTTCCATTCCGCTCGCGAACAAAGACCTGTTCCAGACCAGAGGACTGTGTTCTAGAATTGGTGGTCTCCCAGAACCTGTGTGTTTTCCTAGAATTGCGCTTTCGAATGCCAATTTCCCGTTGGGCTGAAGGAATCCGAGACCAAAACCAAAAAGCCAAAACAAAAACCAAAAAAGAACTAGTAAGCGTAGATTTGTTTGATGTTATGGTATTTTCTCTGTTTTTGGTGGTGTTGTTTCTTTTGGGTGTTTTAGTATTAGTCTGTGTGTGTGCTTGTGTACTTTTTGTTTGGGCGTTTTGTTTTCTGGGGTGCTTGGTTCAGGAGCCATTAAGCCGCAGAGCCGGTTTGAAAGTATGCCCATGGATCTCAAGCCTTTTAGGCTAAACGCCGTAGATCTGGCCTCGCATGAATATGGAATGTTTAGGATGCATGCATAAATGTGGAGAAAGAAACGTGAGGGGGCACCTACGGCATTTTACCCTAGAAGCTAAAGGCCAACGCTATCTCATCAACAAAGTATGGGCCCGTGAACCTGCATACCCCCAAAGATGAATCAAGCAGCGTGAAAACCCTGGAGCATGAATGACTTTGACAGAAACACCCACATTCCTCCAAAGGCTTCAAGTTATTCCTGGTTGAGGATGCCGGGATAACCTTGCACTTAAAGTGCGGTGCCGCACTTAGCCTTTTTACATCCTGTACATGCCGTTTCAGATTTGTAGCAACTGTAGCGCCTGTGAGGTTGGGCGTGACGCTCTGGATGAAGGCATCCACTGACTCCTGACGGCAGATATATCGCCTGCAGCTACTTATCCCTATGCTTATGACAATGGTGATGATGATGATGATGATGATGCTAAGGAGTTGTAGTAGTAGGAGGAGGACGAGGAGGAGGAATACGTTACGAGTGCCAGAATTTGCGACATGACGTCAGGGAGAACCAACACTCAACCTGGGCCATGAGCATCCCAAAACCTTCAACCATGACCATCCCCACAGGCTCACCCCGAAGAACCCCTGACCCTAACACCTAAACCACCCCGAACCCTAAAACTCAAAGAAGCCCCTAAAGAAGATCCAATCTCAGTGCAGGCATAACGAACATGAAGAAGCCCCTAAACAAAACCCAAGGTGAGCGTGGGCAAAGTCCATCCTCCCTCTGTCATCGTCGTCATTGTAGAGGTAGTGGTAGTGGCAATGGTAGTGGTACTGGTAGTCGCAATACTAGTACTACTAGTAGTAGTAG
>CAJNIZ010038535.1:55101-65815 GCA_905231905.1 Symbiodinium pilosum
GTAGTAGTAGTAGTAGATGTAGATGTAGATAGTAGTCGGTGCACGTCCGTTGGCGACGGTGCATTAATGTGCATTTCGGGTGCAGCAATCCTGCGCTCACCAGCAGTTTTGGAGCGGACAGGTCATGAGTTGGGGGGGTGGCAGACTACTTGATTTGAGGAACCTGCCGTCTGGCAGCCATTTTGCTTTCAGCGCGGAAAGTTTGTGAGGTTTGTTTTCGGAGCCTGCTGTGCTTACTATCCCCAAAGCATCCATGTGTAAAGCACTTAAAAACTACTGTCCATTAGGACCGGGGCAAAACCGCGTGTGGGACAAAAGCCCCGGCCCAGGCTGTGCTTACTGTCGTCACGAACGTAGTAACCCCCCCTTGCTGATACTCACAGAGGCTTTGTCAATGGTGTTCGAAAATTTGTGAGGTTTGTTTTCGCAGCTTGCTGTGCTTACTGTCGTCAGGAACGTAGTAACACCCCCAGCTAGAACTCAGACAGGCTTTGTCAAAGGTGTTTTGAAAGTTTGTGAGGTTTGTTTTCGGAGCTTACTCTGCTTACTGTCGTCACGAACGTAATTACCCCCCCTCACCAGAAACGCGAAGGTAGCAACGCTGTGCCTTTTTTCAAAAAAAACGCCGCCCCCTCCATAAATTTCAAAATGAGGCCGAAACCACTGCAAAATTAATCGGAAGTGGAGAAAAAACACCGTCAGCTACGCGACGTTCCCCTAGTAGTACTAGTAGTAGTAGTAGTAGTAGTACTAATAAAAATCGTATTAGCAGCAGCACAGCAGCAGTGTTGTTGGTGGTGGTGACAGAGCCAGTAAAATAACAATAGTAGCCGCATTTGTCATCGTAGTAGCAGAAACAGACTGAGACCAGCAGCAATCGCAGTAGGGGCCGCAGTAGTGAGCCGCAATAGCACTGGCGTTGGCTCTGGTTCTGGTACTAACTTGTCGTCGGAATCAAACCAAGATATCAGGAGAGTTGCCTTGGGTCCCTGACAGACCTTCACGGGCATGGGAGTAGATGCTATGCTTCTGGGTCTTTCCACCGTGAGCACTCCATCAGGAAAATCACCAGAAACCTATGCTCCAATCATGGAAACAATCTCTGCTAGGGTTTAGGAGTTTTGTTGGGGCTCAGTGGTCTGACCCCATGGGGATGTGGCTTGGAAGGCTACCTTTTCGACGCTTCAGAGAAAGGAGGTCGAGATTGCTGACGTCAACCCAAGATTCTACCTTCAGCTACCCGAAGCCGCTAGAAAGCTGCAATGATCCTGAATCCTAAGAAACATTCGTCAGCGAAAGATGGAAAACCCCAAGTGCACCCCCACATGTGTGCGCAAAGAACCTACCATTTGAGCTATAGTCTAAACTCCTAGTATCCCCCTTAATAACCCCTATAGTAGTCCCCTATATAATCCCTATATTAACCCCTCTTTCAGGAGTTTAGACTATAGCTCATTTGGAGCCCTAAACCCAAACCTATATAATCCCAGCTTCCATTTCATTTTCCATTTTCTTTTCCATTTGATTCTCCATTATTGGGTACCATAGTATCCCCCAATAAAATACTATAAGTCCCATCATAGATTCCTAATCCATGGCACCTGGGAGCTCACGTCGCACTTTGACTGCTCCACTTCGATTCCCAGTGACTCTGCAAGTGACTGGACTTCCTTCCAGGATCCAGTCTCTAAGGGATTTGGAACCCCAGTAGAAAGTATAATTTCAGCTAAATATTAGGATTCTAGGTAACAGAAATCAAAAATCATTTTCAGGAACCTTGTAGCAGTTTCTGTAATAGCAGGGAATTTGAAAACTGAACTCATTCCCCCATCCCCAGCTAAGTACCGGATAGTGGATAGCTTGGTGTGCTCTTTCCCGGAAGACTTGGGGCTTAACTTCGTTGCCATCGTCAGCCGGTTCTGCTTTGTGCTATATCGTGCGTTTTAGTGGGTTTGTGCTGCTGTCGCTCCAGGCAACCATAGACCACCTCTTGGGACTGCCAACTTCCCATGGACTAAACCCACTGGTCTCTTCCTGTGAGATCGTTCTGCCAATTTGCACCGGGCATCAAGCCCTCTAGGTTCTAGTTCGTCAGCGTTGCGAGGTAGAGTCTGCAGCGGTCCTACCCTTCTGAACTGTTCTTAGATATCTGTGCCGCTCTTGTGCTTGGAAGGGATGGCATGGCTTCCAGGTGTACATCTGAGTACATCTTGGCCCATCATAGCTGTGGAAGTTTCAAGTGGTCGCCCAAAAGTAAGACCCTGCCTGCGTGTTCAAGCAGGTTGAGTCCACTGCAGTCGGGGCAGCAGACCACTGACTTTGGACATTCAGGGTAAGCTTTCAGCGCAGGTGCTGTGAGGTGTAGCATGCGACGTCCCATTACTTAAAGAGTGAACGCGATGAGCTTCCATCGTGGAGGCAGCAAAGGTAACGTACTGCTTTTCGATGCCTTCTGAGGGTACTCCAGGTCGTTGGACATGTGCTAGGCTAGACAAGCAACTAACAGCGGCTTCTGAAACTTGGTCCTTCCAGTTAGGCATGTTCTGGTCGCTGATCTTCATTGACCTCCGGGGCTTCTTGGTCACTTACGCTTGCTGCCCATGCAGCCTAAAAAACAACGGAAAGCCGAGCCGCTGCGCAACCATACGTAGTAAAAAAGAGAATAGTCACGCGTGGTGATCATCAACACAATGATGTGAAGAACAAGCAGCACCTGCAGCTAACAGAATACCGACGATACACAAGTGTAGAAATACTCATACAGCGGCTGGCCATCACACCACCATCAGGATAGCGCAGGCAGGTGCAACTGATCACAACTCTAGGCTGCTCATGCTTGAGCATCATCAAACCATCATCATCCTCATCATCACCATCATCATCGTCACCAAGATCATCGTCACCAAGATCATCAACAACAACATTATCATCACCACCATCACCCGCGCCATTGTGATCAATCTCATCATTTGTGTTGTTGGCGATGATGTGGGTCATGTGCCATTGCTTCTGTGACCATGCTTCGTGCAGCCCAACTTATGCCAGTGCTACCGGCCATGAGATCTTTGTTGTTGAAATCAGCCGCAGCGGATGGGGTGAAAAAACACAGGGCGTGGTTTTCGGTTCAAACCCAGCATTCGGGGCTTCTGTTGGGGAGGTTGAAATGATGGCTTTTGAAATTGCAGTCTCAGCTGTCATAGGCTGTCGGAGCTGTCACTGGCAGAGAGTGGAGCAAGCAAAGCGGGAATGCCCCCGCGCAACTGCTGGAGCTTTCAGCTCAGCTTCTGAAGAACACCAGCCTGGACAAGAACTTGATGCTGAACTTCTTACCTCCCTGGCGCTTGGCCTGACGAATATGAGATGAATGGTTCCCGTGTCAGGTAGGACTTTCCAATGGGTTGCGTCGTGGGCCCAGAGGTTTGGAGTACCCCCTCCCTTACCTTCAAATATTGTGATTTGCCCACACATTATGCCAAATTTTGGGTTCAGGGGTTTGTAAGGTTTGGGGATTTTTTTGGGTTCTGCGTTGTTAGGGTTTAAGGTTTTTAGTGTTTAGAGGTTTTTAGGGTTGAGGGCTTTTTAGGGTTTAGGGGCGTTTAGGGTTTAGGGGCTTTTAGGGTTTAAAGGGTTTTAGGGTTTGACTTCATTTTAGGGTTTTGTGGTGTATAGGGCTCAGTGTTATTTAGGTGGTTCTAATCGTTTTTGAAGGTTTTTGGATGCTTTTTTGGTGATTGTAAATGTCCTAGGGTTTAGGGTTTTTAAGGTTTAGGGGTTGTTAGGATTTAGGAGTTTTAGGGTGCAGGGCTTTTGGGGTTTTAGGTGTTTTTAGGGTTTAGTGGTTTTTATGGTTTAAGTTGGTTTTAGTGTTTTGCTTTTTTAGTGTTTAGGGGCTTTTAGGGTTTAGGGTTTTTTTACGGGCGTTAAGGCTTTTTTGGGGTGTAGGGGTCTTCAGGGCTTATGGTTTTTGCAGGGTTTCGGGTTTTAAGGGTTTTAGGGGCTTAAGGGGTATAGTCCCCCTCAAGTAGATAGAATATGGGGTATATGGGGATCTTATTCAAATATACCCAAAGCCATATTCTATCTACTTAAGGGGGACTATATAGGGGTGTTGGGCGTTTTTTTGTTTTGCGCAATGGTTTTTACGTGTTTTGAATTGTTTTAGGGCTTACGGGCTTTTAGGGTTTGTTTAGGGGGTTTCAAACAGGGTTTGACTACTTTTGGGTCCAAGATTAGAAATCCTGCCCAAAAGAAGTACGTGAGGGTTAGTTTTCGCCCATCCATTTTGTAAAATGGATGCGCGGATGTTGCGGCTATATCTAGCCATGTAGATGTACAAAACACTGGCAGGGCGCAGGGATTTGAGCTTCCTAACATAGTCTGTGGCCGTGGGCGCGGGCAAACCACAATTTTTGGTCGCTCCCTTACTACTCCACGCCTACGCAAGGTCCTAAGAAAGATCCAGCACGGGAAATGCGTGGCCTTTGAAGCCTCCTTTTGAGGGTGCGGTGGCAAGAGACTGGTAGTATACAACTCCGTAATTAGGCCTTAGCAGGGTCCTGTTAGAGCTGTGAACCAACCATACCGCGCCATCAGGCTTGCGGTCAAGAATCTTCTAGCAAGATTCTACGACTGAGCTCCGCTAGGCTTGTCAACAAACCGCGGCAAAGATGCATCAATAACTCTTCTAGCCAATCAAGTTCAAACTCGCCGGGCTCCGCAACCCCATGAATGATTCGGAGACCCTTATTAATCCAAAGACTTCCAGCCAAAATATTTGTTGGTGGAAAGTATTAGTTTCATGACTGAGATAATATACATGACCTCCGGCCCTGATGGACTTATCCGTCTTATCCTGGTCATATGCTGCATGATAAACCCAACGGAGCACCTTGGACCACAAGAAAGCAACGGACGTGAAGCCCTGAAGGTTCCAATCAAGTGTTTAGGTAGAGTGCGCGCCACAAATGTATCAATCGCTGCCATAGAGAGCGCAAGGCAAGCCGGAAAACCGGCTGCGACATGTCTGCAACATGTTGCAACTTGGTTTGGGCATGGCACGGTCAAGGAACTGATCAGATCTAAACGTATGATTCAAAAACCCAGAAGCTCCTGATTCCTGCAAAAAATTCAAATTCGGATTCTTGCCTGTCCGCAGGAAAAAGGTTTTTGTACAAATACCAATGCTTTGAGACCCAAGGCTTGTTCATGTGTTGGATGTATGCAACGGTTTGCCCTCAACCCTGAAATTTGCTTCCCCTCCAGGCTCCCCGGCCGTTCTCAGAATCCACCCGCCCATCACCAGACCCAGGGCGCCGTTTCCGCCCGAAATGGCAATGACGCCATCCTGCAGACAGCTTTATGTCAGGAGAACCTTGCGTGGCATCACCTGTCAGCCTCCTACGGAGCGTATGAAGATCAATGTACAGTCCCCCTTAAGTAGATGGAATATGGCTTTGGGTATATTAGAATAAGATCCCCATATACCCCATATTCTATCTACTTAAGGGGGACGATAGAACCTTGGATGCTGATAAGTGATTAGTGATTAGTGTAGAGCATCCCAGGGGCCTAGGATAGGGTCTTTGGGTATGTTGCTGTTTAACAAAAATGTTATGTGAGGGAATAACCGCTGAACTTGGAGGAAAACCCTCTATGATAGTAAGCCATCATACTAAACTGTTTCGGCACATCTGCAGTGAAATTTTGATTGTTGGCAAGGACAGAACTCGACTTTATGGCTCGAGAAGAGGAGTCGTACGCATCCAAGGAGTGGCTGCTACAGTGTAGGCTTGGGCAACTGACGTTAGACGCAACTGTGCAAGTTTCTGAGTAGTGCGCCGACCGCTACTACAGGGATTCCATCTAAGCTTGGGCAACTGACGTTAGACGCAACTGTGCAAGTTTCTGAGTAGTGCGCCGACCGCTACTACAGGGATTCCATCTAAGCGGGGCAGGAGCTGATAAATCAAGATACATGACAGACCTGGCCAGAGAATGCAGCCTCCTCACAACAAGACCAGGGGACGAGATAAAATGAAGAATACGGCTAACCATTGCAGTCGTAAGAATAACGCGCGCATGCCAACACCAGCAGTGAGGGTACGAGTGGAAAAAAATGATGGCAGCAGTGTGGTCAGCGCTTAGCCGTCAGTCCTGCAAGCTTCTGCCTAGTTTTGTTTTAGGGTTCTTATTCAGAGCAACAGTGAGTGCCAGCCCTGGGACGCTTGCTCAAGATCAATGCCGAGAACGTCAATCACTTTGGAGACTTTTGTATTCCAAATTCTGCGGGCTTGTGCTTGGGTCCACCATCTTGGCTACAGGACACGCCTCAATCACGTGCCACCACGTGAAGTGCCTCAAATGCGGAGCCCACCATGCCGTAGCCCTCAACCCTTAACCCAAACCTTAAGATTTCGACCTTAAATCAAGTTGGCTGGTATACGTCAAACTCTGGCACACAGTCAGGCTGACGGATTGCCCTGGTACAACTTGAGCGCAGAGCCCTAGACTCAACACCCAAAAATCACAGAGCCCCTTACCCCTGGGACCCTAAACCCTTTGGCTACCTAACCCTCAGCTCTACACAGATACCCGCCATACCCTAGACCCCAAATAGCCTTAACTTCAAACATGATCATCCCAAAGCTCTGAACGTCATCCCAAAATCCCTAACCCTGAACCCCTGCCCGGAAGCCGGTGGCATTAACTCATCGACCTAAACCACCTCAAAACCTTAAAGCGGCTGCACTCAAAACCCCCAGAACCCTTAAACCCTCAGCCCTAGGCACCCTTAGACCGTAAATGCGCTAAAACCTGAACGCCTAGACAGTTACACCTGCCTCGGGAAGCTGCCACTCTGGCTGCAGCATATATGGCTTGCAGGACATCTGCCGAAGCCTGCAGGTAAGTTCACTAGGGTTAAAATCTGGAGCCCGATTGTCTCAGGACGCCGGGCTCTAATGTAGAACCCCCTGCTTGTGTATTGGACGCTCAACGTCGAGATCAATGGGCATCGAGGTCAGCATGACCTGTCCTGTCTCCGCACTGCGTCTGAGAACTACTTAGTGGTCCCTGCTGTGTGCCTACCTTGTCATTAGCGGGTTGCGTCGGAATCTAGGACCTGCTTTCTTCTGGACGTGAGCAAGCTCTTGTTAGGGTCCCTGCGATAAGGGATGCAATCTTGCGAACGTTAATCAGACGAGCGAATTTTGAAAAGATACCCAGATGAGAAAACTCTTGTACGGGCAGCAAGAGAAGATGTCCTGGAGGGTCTTCCTGCTCTGAACCCTGTCATCATTCAAATTGGCGAGGGTATGCTTGCATGTCAACCCTATACCTTAAGCTCAAACAAATTAGTACAAACAAAACCATCTCCGGAACTCCACGGGAGCCTGCATGCACAAACCCACATAGCTATCTGTACGAGCGGGTAGGATCGGTGTTGGGGGATGGGTCATGATACATAAATGAGTTGGTGGCCGCAAGCTGTAGGCTAAAGCAGGTGGACCGAGCATGCGGCCATAAGAGCTAGAACTGCACACGACTCTCATTGCACAGAGTCTGGCTGCAGACATGGTTGATCTCGTTGTCAACTTGTTACAAGCACGACACAGCATAAAGATCCCTTCTGCTCCCCTGCTGCAGATCCTCAATACGAAATTGTCACTGCTGCAAGGGCATGCAAGGAAAGAAATACTTATAGGGAGAAGAATTCGCTGAGGGGTGGGTTTTCTATCCTGAAGCACAGAAAGGAACTTTAATGGTCCATCGTAGACCCCAAAACAACTTCAACATGACTGGGACGAACCGAGCACAGGGACCAGCGGCTGACCCTTGCTACATGAGGAATCTGGACTTGTCTGTTGATGTTATCATATTTGCACTGCAAGAAGACACCGCGAATATGGCAACCGCAAAGAAGCACCGCTACACAGCCGACCCCTTGAAATTGGTCCGGGTGCCAGACACGTAGCGGCCTTTATTCAGGATCCGCACAGAGTTGTGGCCTTCAGAATTCAAAGTGAGGTTGGGCTGAATGTCTTGATGAGAATAGGACGGAAAGAAATCAAAATGATAAGACATAAGCAGAGCATCAGCTTAGCTGCAAAGAGCCCCAGCCTAGCCGCCGTGAGACTACTCAGAAACTAGAGACTTTTTGGATCATCAACAGGGATTAGCAGGACTCGTGCCTCAAAAACCAACAAGAGGAAACCTTGAGTTGCGGCAGAGGCTTGGGACGAGCAGCACAAGAAGAGTCTACATGTTGAAAGTACCTTGTGAAACTGAATGAGAAGTAATACGTAGATCTTGTGGGCTGGATAAACGCTGTGCATCTGAATAATGACACTAGAGAAGTCCACCTGCCTAGGCCCTTCTCCAAAAGTGGTTCCTACCAAGTCGGGTTGCAAGCACCCTCACAACAATTGAATTATGTGAGACTCCTGTCATGAGAGGTGGATACCCAGTCCCAGGCCGAATGAAGCGCGCCGGAAAATTTCAGCTGCGAGATACTTCACGTTCTCCGGCCTCGCAGGTTTCGGAAGTATAAAGGATCCCTAACATTGAACCAGTTATCGCATAGTTGCCAAATCCTCGTCGCATCATTCTTCGACCTGTGCCCTGTAGGTGCTCAGCTAACATCACCAGTACTTACGCCTACTTACCTAAGTCGGCCGCGAACCTTGAAACCTAACTTGCCTCTTGTCAGCACGGAACCTGGAGTTTATGATTCAGAGACTGAAGGAATGGATGGTTGGGGTTCGTAGAGGGGTTAGAGTAGGAATTCATTCCTTGCTTCCCTAACAGGAGGCAAATCCGGAAACGATGGTGGTCTTTTCGTGACTGCTGTCTCGCAAAAGGAAAAAAGACGAAGGGTTTTGTTGCCACATGGCAGCTTCTGAAGAATCGGGTCTTGTCTTTACTTCAACAGCCACTTTCGTTCTTAATATGGGAACGCCTCATGACCCATCATTTTGAGAAGCCCCCACGTAGTACGTAAAGAACGGCGTGCCACCCGATGGTGCCCACCTTCGAAGCACGGTCCTGATGAGTTGCGCGCTATAACCCCAATATTGTAGTAGTTTCCATTTTCTTTTCCATTATCCCATTATAACCCCAATATTATGGTAGTTTCCATTTTCTTTTCCATTATCCCATTAGAACCCCAAGATTATAGTAGTTTCCATTTTCTTTTCCATTATCCCATTAGAAAGCCAAGGTTCCCAGATGATGATCTGAGGGCTCAGTGACGAGAGGTTGATCAAAACGTCCGGTCAATCCAAGACTTCACAACTGCAGTCAAGGTCTTTGATTTGCGAGAAGCAACTCAAGAATCTAAAGGAAAAGTAAGACAGGATGGTGGCCAGAAAGACTACTACGACTGTTGTCATGAACTGTTGCTATGTCGGCTGGTGTACTTGCACGAATGTAGTTAGCAGAGCACGGAGGAACTGCCGCGCAACTCACCAGTTGCCATCCCACAGGGAGGCAAAGCCCACTATCACGGCATCCTGCCAACAAAGGGGCTCAGTCTAACTATATGCAAAACTCTAAATGCGCACCCGTCAAAGTACTCCTGTGAAATGAGTTGAGACTACATTCTCAGGTGCGGCTGTTGCTCCGCAACCCTTGCGCACTATGCTTCCTTTCGCAGCCGGAACCTGGACTTGGCACACGGTTCCTCTCTTGAGTACCGTGATATGGGCTGGTCTGGGCTTGACATTCGCACTTCTGCTTTGCTGTACCTTCAGGTCTACTGCCCTACCTATACCACATATGCACGCGGTACCTTTGAAGGTAACTAAAAAACATCTGAGCAAATCACAAGTCAAGAGTATGGCTGTACTCCCGAGTAAAGGACCTCATGCCAGCATGCTAGATCATTTCACGGAGAGCAATGGACGGTGTAACCAGGAATAAGGTCTTTCTCTGCATCTTCACGCGAAGAGGGGCCAATTCTGATCCAAGTGTCCAATCTGGCCTTGCCATCTGCAAGGCATATGTCCAAGCGCAAGAGTTGAGTAGGGTCCTAATTAAGTAACGGACTGTGTTTGGCCCGTGGCAATGCTGCATGATGCGTGGGTGGATTTGTTGCCGATGAATGACCACGTTGTACATTAGGAGTTAGCGCACACTTGTGCTATAGTTTTAACTCCTAGTATCCTCCTTAATAACCCTATAATAGTCCCCTATATAATCCCCTATATAACCCCCTATATAACCCCTTAGGAGTTTAGACTATAGCTCACTTGTTGTCAACACAAGAGAGCTGGACAGTGCAACTTGCCTATGTTAGTGCTCACTGCTACGCAAATTAGTCAACCATAGCAGTTTGAGGCGAACCAAATCATAATAGTCTCGGCTCATGCTAGGAATAAGCTTGCAAGCTGCAACTGAAGAGCACTATTCGGGTCAAACCCTACCAGCCATGATGCGGGGACTTCCCTTGCCGGCGCTGTTACAGGCGTCTGGTCCCTGTAGGGTACCAGCAGGTTGGAAATCACCCGCTCCAGTCCAGGCACCAAAGCGGGAAGCTCTGGAGCTCTGTCGACACCACTCCCTAGTAATTTCCATTATCTTTTCCATTATCCCATTGTAGCCCCAATATTATCGTAGTTTCCATTTTCTTTTCCATTATCCCATTATAACCCCAATATTATCGTAGTTTCCATTTTCTTTTCCATTATCCCATTATAACCCCAATATTATACTAGTT